>PVIA01004952.1:0-125615 GCA_004024845.1 Tonatia bakeri
GGGTGTTTTAAGGGACTTTAAGATTTCTGATAAAGACATTAGGTCACTGCCTTAAATTTTGTATAGCACAAAATAAACGTTTTCCTTTCCTTTTCACAAATCTCTGGCATTGAGAGATATCTTTCCTTTACGGCGGCGGACAAGACGGACCCGAATTTCTTTCAGTAAGAGCATCACCGTCCCGGGCTCCCGGGCCCCCCTTGGTTGTTTGGTTCCTGCTCTGTAACAGTAATGCTCTATCAAACTATATGGATAGACCTGGAGGGTATAATGCTAACTGAAATAAGTCAGAGAAAGACAAGTACTGTATCATTTCACTTATGTGTGGAATCTAAAAAAACTAAACAAATGAACAAACAGAATACACTCATAGATACAGAAAAACTGATAGTCACCAGAAGGCTGGGAGGTGGGGGTATGGGCAAAGAGATACAAACTTATAGTTATAACATAAGTAATTCACAGGGATATAAAGTATGGCATAGGGAATACAGTTAATAATATCACAATAATTTTGTACACAATAATAATACCACAAAAAGTCCACAGATAGTGACTTTTTGTGGTGATCACTTTGTGAGGTGTAAAAATGTGAAATCTAACTGTTATACATCTGAAACTAATATAATATTGTATGTCAACTACACTTTAATAAAAGGAGCTTTATATTCCAGAATAAAAATTAGACATGAGGCTAAAGAAAAAGAATAGGAAGCATTTGAAGACATGCTAAAATCACTTCACACATAACTATGCTTTCTTTGAAGAGTCACAAGATTAATACAAACTTGTCCTTTGCTATTATTTGAAAAGGGGGAGGAGGAGGAGTAGAGGAAAGAAAAGGAAAAAGATATGGAGAAGGGGAAGATGTTTAAGTTCTTAAACCAAATCAAATGTTACTTTTTGATGTTGTATCAATGAAGCTAGCATTAATATTCAAGAATAACAATCTAGTATAATAGAATACTTATACTAGAGTACTATTGTTTATACTGCTTTTATATAAAATTTTAAAGTATGAACTATGAAAGGATGTACCTTCATGCATAAAAGAATTATAAAGAGTCAATATTAGGTATGAAATAGTCAAAATAGAAGCAGGAGGATTTTTTTATTGTGAGATCTTCTAAGAAGTAGAACAAGATAAAAAGAGATAATAGAATTCACATCATGAAGACTACATTTTAAACATCAGTTATCATATTACCAGTCTGATTTAGCCTTTATCTTCCTTCAAGCAATAGGTTATGAATTATTAAGGTTTATTCTCATCTTGATAATTTTTAATTTATGACACAGAACATTTTGAAACTCAAGAAAAGTATCTTTTAAGCATGGAAAAAAAGATCCTCATCTGTCTTACGTGACTATTTTGTAATTATTCTTACCTGAATTTATATTTCTTGTGAACTTTGTCATATGAAACTTCAGAGATCCAAATTCTTTTCATTTCAGTCTAGAAAAGAAAATATATTTGAAAAATAAAAACTACCAATGACAACGTCAGACTCAAACATCTCAACCTCCAGTAAAATAACAACCCCTCTAAGTAAGCAGGGAATACCGTGTTCTTTGTTATGAGCATTGCTGGTAGGTCCATAATTTCCCATTACCTGTTATTAAAGTTTGCTGTTTCCTTAGTATAATTCTGTTTGAAAGCCTGGTATATCTGTCTTCCTGAATACAGAATGGAGATGAAAGACTAGGAATCTCCTTAGTTCTCTTAGAGAGTTATGGTTGCTCTCTTCCAAAATTTAAATAAATGCCAGTGAATCTATGAAATCAAACTGCATGCAAATCTCCTGCCTCTACACTGACATGTTTCGCAGGACATAGAGTGATTGGGAGCAAAGTGGAAATTTCAGATAAAGAACACAGCTCCCTCATCCCTGATGACGTACAAAAGCGGTAGCAGCCAGAATCCTTGGTAGTAGCCATTTTTCCCAATCCTATAAAACTATTTCAGACAATTGTAATATAGAGTTTTTTGGAATTTTGGAGGAAGAAGTCCCTCTGAGAAAGGACCAAAAAAATGCCAATTAGAATGTTGTAACAAGGGCAAACTTCAGAGCCGTCCCATGACTTCTTCCCCTCAATCTGAATCTCACACTGAGGTGAGAGCATCCTGCTGATGCTCCTACAACCAAATTAGCAGATGAGATGGTATATTATTTAAAAGTTGAAGAACTTAAAATTCTTGCTTGTAATAATAGCATTTTGTACTGCTGCATGACAGTACAACATCTTCAGAAAAGAAGCAGAATTTTTATCATTAGTGTTGTGTCTGTTCCAAAATGTAACCCCATTTCAGGTTTATTATATGGAGTCCCAGAGCAAAATCATTGAGACATTGTTGAGAATAGAAATTTTGCAAGTACATATTAGCAATCCCTTCCTCTGGTGTGTCTTCTTTTCTGATCAGCATGGATTCTAAAAGCCTACTTGAATATGTTAGTTACAAAAAAAATCCAAATAATAGAATGAATGGCATGAACTGAAGTTTAAAAGAAGTAAAATGCAGTGCTGTTCTATACTGCTTTTAATATTGAAATCTGATGTGACAAAAGACCCAGATTTGTTGTCAAAATAAAATACAAAATGGAGACCCTGAAACCACATAATCACTGTCTCTGACACGCAGGAGTTCACCGAATGCTTATGAGATTAAAGAGCCAAAGTCAAGTTGAGATTATGCAGCCTGACTCACTCTTGAAGTAATAGACCAATGAAATGTCATAGAAAACTATGATGAAAATAAATATAACTAATAAATAGGTGAAAATTAAATTTAAAACCTATCTATGCTATTTAATTTCCCTTAAATAAAGAATAATATTTTTACAAGTTTATGCAGAAACATTAATGTTAACAGTAAAGATCTCTGAAAAATAAGCACATATGTATAATATGCATCTTTTTTTGTGATTATTTTTTATTTCATTTTTAAATTAAATTTATTGTGATATCATTGTTTAATAAAATTATATAGACTTCAAGTGTATAATTCTATGATATATCATTTGTGCCTAGCACCCAAAGACAAATATTCCAATGTAATATCAATTTTATGTTTTGAATAGGAACAGCACTTACACAAGATACTATTCATTTAATAGTGTAGAAATTAAAGTGCTAATTATTTAAAACACTAATGACAGTTGTAGACTTAGACCCTCCTTGGCAGATTTCTCCATTATATTATCGATAGCTATAAACCCATAGTTTAAAAAAACTGAGTCTTAATTTAATCTGCATTTTTAAACTAAGAAAAATAGCAAGTTGTAGAAACTATTTTAGAAACTGAAGGGGATTTTTATTGTGAAGAAGAAACGATTTTATTCATTGAATCTGGGAGCTATTATCCATATCGAATAAATCCTTTAGAAGTAATATTAGAAGGGGTGGCTAAAATAAACAATCTTGCAATATATTCGTTAAGTAGGTTTGGTGACAATAATGATTGTCCAGGAGCTTTTCAATTTCAGAATTTAGAGATGAGTTAGCAGAGAAAAGTCACTTAACACCTATGATTGTCTATAAATTGTTGTGATATTTTAGTTGGAACTATACAAACTGAAGAAGCATGCTTCCCAGGTACCAGCACTTTCATAATTTCTCTTATTAAAGTTTTAACTTTTGTAACTATAGCAAAAACCTTCCTTCACTATCAGTCTTACCAGTCAAAGAAGCCCAGGATCTCCTCACTGCGATTTATTATACTCATGTTGTTTTCAGGCAGAGAATAGTTTGCAATAAGAGTTAAATTTAATGAATTTTTTAGTAACTTTTGCTTCTGCATTTAGCATGGTGCCTTGTGGGCTAAGTCAAGTTTTCATAATTTTTGTTGCTGTCATTGTTGTAATTGTTGTCTTAATTGTCATTATAAAAGTACAAAGAGTCAAAGACCATAATTAAGTAAGCATTTTCTAGGAAAAACTTTCTGTCTGCCAGTAACTTTTTCATGTTGAAAGCAATGAAAAAAAGAGTTACACTATCTTTAGTAAATAAATCTTATTGATTGAAAATTTATATATATATATATATTCACAGAAGACAAAACAGAATATTTAAGGAGAAAACACATACACATACTATAGTAAAATTTAAGATTATCTATAAAACAAATCAACTTCTCTGCCCTGGCTGGCATAGCTCAGTGGATTGAGCGTGGGCTGTGAACCAAAGCATTGCAGGTTTGATTCCCAGTCAGGGCACATGCCTGGGTTGCAGGCCACAGCCCCCAGCAACTGCACATTGATGTTTCTCCCTCTCTTTCTCCCTCCCTTCTCTCTCTAAAAATAAATAAATAAAATCTTTTAAAAAGGCTAACATTATAAAAACAAATCAACTTCTATAATCCTTCAGAAAGAAAAAGTAGATCACTATAAAAGGAATAAGAATAATATTGCCATCTGACTTCTTAAAAGCTGCACTGAAAATTTTGAATCAAAAACAGGACCTAGCCCTGACCAGCATGGTTCAGTGAGTTGGGCCAGTCAATAAGTTAGGCCTCAAGGGGAAGGTTACCAGTTGATTCCTGGTCAGGGCACATGCCTGAATTGTGGGCCATGTCCCCAGTTGGAGGTGTGCAAGGAGCAACTCATCAATGTTTCTTTCAAACATTAATGTTTCTCTCCTTCTTTTCCCCCACTCTTCCCCCTCTCTGAAAATAAATAAATGAAAACATTTTTTAAAGAACTTAGGAGCTAAAATTTTATAATTTAAATGCAAGTGTGCCATTAAAAAATCTCAAATACACAAAGCCTAAGAAACTTTATCACAAAACAAACAAACAAAAAAACCCTGAAAATTCTTGGAAGAAGAATGAAGAGGCAGAGAAGCATAGTAAATAAAAGTAAGGTTTTTTGAGATTTTATTTATTTATTTTTAGAGAGGGGAAGGGAGGGAGAAAGTGAGGGAGAGAAAATCAATGTATGGTTGCCTCTCACAACCCCCCCCCCACACTGTGGACCTACCTGGCCCACAACCCAGGCATGTGCCCTGACTGGGAATCAAACCATCAACCCTTTGGTTCACAGGCCAGCACTCAGTCCACTGAGCCACACCAGCCAGGGTCAGTAAAATTAAGTTTAAAATCCATTAGTTGTAGTAGTCAGGGTTCTCCAGAGAAACAAAATCCATTGGATGGATAGCTGATAGATGATAGTTAGATAAACAGAGATAGATAGATAGATGATGATGATGATAGATAGATAGATAGATAGATAGATAGATAGATGATAGATAGATGATAGATAGATGATAGATAGATGATAGATAGATAGATAATAAGTAAATGAGAGATAATGAGACTTATTATAAGGAATTGGGTCATGTGATTATTAACACTGGGAAGTCCCACTATCAGCCCTCTGCAATATAATGTAAAAATAATATTTAAATCCTAGGACATATGTACTTCAACATATTAAAGGTCATATATGACAAGACCACAGCTACCATACTAACTGGTGAAAGATTAAAGCTTTTCAAGACAAGCGTGCTTAATGCTATTCAACATAGTATTAGAGTCCTAGCCAGAAAAAGTAGGCAATAAAAAGTAAAAGGCACCTAATTAGAAAGGAGGAAGTAAAATTGTCTCTCTTTGCAAATAACATGAGCTTATATACAGAAAACCTAAAGACTTCACCCAAAAACTGTTAGAACTAATAAATGAATACAATAGAATTGCAGGATACAAAATCAATATACAAAAATGTGTTGCAATTCTGCAGTATCTGAAAAGAAAAACTATATGAAAGACAACTAAACAGAAATAAAGAAAACAACCCTATTAATAATAGAATCAAAAAGAATGAAATTTGTCCCCATTCCTTAGGTTGTCTATTTGTTGTTTTTGGTTTTTGTTCTTTTGTGTTGTTTTGTTTTGGTTTTGGTCTGATTTGGTTTGGTTTTTTGCTGTGCAGAAGCTCCTTGTTGCACAACGAAAGAAGCCATCAGCAAAGTGAAAAGACAACCTATGGAATACCAAAAAGTTTTTCAAATCATATATCTAAAAAGGGGCCAATATCCAGAATATATAAAGAACTCATACACATCAACAGCAAAACAACAAGTAGCTCAATTAAAATATGGGTAAAGGACCTGAATAGATATTTCTTCGAAGAAGCTATATAATAGGCCAAAAGTACATGAGAAACAGGTCAACATCACTAGTCATCTGAGAAATGTAAATCAAAACCACAATAAGATATCACCTCAACCATGCTAGAATGTTTATCATCAAAAACACAAGAGATAATATGTGCTGGCAAGGATATGGAGCAAAGAGAACCCTTCTGCATTGTTGGTAGGAATGTAAGTTGTAGGATGTATATTTTCTTTTGGCCCTGGCTGGTGAGACAAATCTGACACCAGGGTCCTCCAGGACCCCAGGCACTCAGCGTTTCTCATTCCAAGGCTCCTCTGCTGCCTGCAGTAGAACTCTCTAGAGCCCTCAATATTGGACTTCCTCTGGAAAGAGTGGGCCTGGGCAGCTGTTCCTCAGGCTGAATTGAGCGCATGCTGGCTGTGAACCAAAGGGTCACTGGTTTGATCCCCAGTCAGGGCACATGCCTGGGTTGCGGGCCAGGTCCCCAGTGAGGACCACATGAGAGTCAACCACACAATGATATTTCTATCCCTCTCTTTCTCCCTTCCTTCCCCTCTCTCTAAAAATAAATAAATAAAATCTTTAAAAAAAAAGAATGTATATTTTCTTTAAAATATAGGTAGGGACCATACCTAGAATTGAGTATCATACTTACTGGTATTATCTTTTTCATGTATTTATCAAAGTATGAGAAAGTAAATTCTAGTTCTGAGCTATAATATTTTATTGTATAATTTTAAAAATAACTTCATTTATAATTTCATAAACAACTTCAAAGATGAAATTTAATATAGTTGAATACAGAAAATTTTTCAAGAATTATAATTACAAGGGAGAAAACATATCTGAAGCTACATGGAATAAATGACAAATGAAATTATTTTCTTTCTGACAAAGGAACAAAGACAATAACTTTATATGATTTGTTTATGATTATTGATGTTTACAGGGGAAACTACTTCATAATCCATGTCAGTATTTGCAAATCCAGATTCAAGAATAAGTGGGCTCTGAAAGGTTTCTAGCATTTCTTTTTAAATTATGCCCTGTCGTGCCATCATTTTATCATAATAATTCCTAGGTTAGCACTTCTAGGAAATCAAGGCATTTCATACTATCAAAGACACCTCTAGGGATAATGAATAAAACCATAAGTATAATATTTTGTTAGTTTGTTTTATTTTAGTTTGGTGATTCAAAGGCTTAATATTGCTAGACTGTAAAAAAATCAAGGTCATCTTGAAATTATTTACCTTAAAAAAAATACTATGGAGAATGCCCACAGTCCAGGTCCTGGTCAGAGTAGTGGAGTGTGGGGTTTCCCAGGAAGGTAAACAGGGTGCAGTTGGAGCCCGCAGGGCATTCTATGCGGCTTGGGGAGTGTGGGGCAATAAGTGCAGGCCCGTGGGAGCAGGGAGAGGGTGGCCTGGCATGTGCAGAGAATCAGGAGTGGCTCAGAAAATGGTGAATTCAGGCCTGAGGAACAGCTACCCAGGCCCACTCTTTCCAGAGGAAGTCCAATATTGAGGGCTCTAGAGAGTTCTACTGCAGGCAGCAGAGGAGTCTTGTAATGAGAAACTGCTGAGTGCCTGGGGTCCTGGAGGACCCTGGTGTCAAATTTGTCTCTAAGGAGTCTGGCTCATGTCAGCCATCAAGCAAACCCCAATTATCGAAGACACCTTGGACCCTTAGCTCAGAGTCAGAGTGCAGTGGAGTTTCTCCTCAATGGGTTGGGTATGTGCAGGAAAAGAAATCTGGCCCAGAGGCTGTGCAGCTGCAGGACCTCAGAATGAGGGAGAGAACAGCACATGCATGGGCCATGAATCTATAGCTTTACAGAAAATCCAAGGCTCCCAACAGCAATTCTGGCTTCTTGCACAGAACCTTGGGTCCCAATCAAGTTTCTGCCAAGGTCCAAGACCACAGAGCAAACCTGAACATGCTGTTCCACTGGACACCTCTAGGTCTCTAGATTACATGGCTGCAGGAAAAGAAGGTAAAAACTTTGCTAGTGGGATCCAAGGGGTAAAAATGAGTGATGCCATTTGAAGCGATTTTTCTACCTCGCTTAGGTCACCTGGCTGTCTGACTAACTATAGCGATTTTCTTTTTTTTTTTAAGATTTTATTTATTTATTTATTCTTAGAGAGGGAAGGGAGGGAGAAAGTGAGAGAGAGAGAAACATCAATATGTGGTTGCTGGGGGCCATGGCCTGCAACCCAGGCATGTGTCCTGACTGGGAATCGAACCTGCGATGCTTTGGTTTGCAGCCTGCGCTCAATCCACTGAGCTACGCCAGCCAGGGCACTATAGTGATTTTGAAACCTTGCTTTAGTCACTTGCTGTTGCGTGCAGAACCCGGGCCTTTCCTGGCTATGAACATGCTTAAAACATTATAGAAATAATCATGCACAGAAACAGTTTTCTGAGTGGAAGTCAGAGACAGAGCACTCACTCTCCAAGTCTTTGAGCTGCTCCTGGCTACCCTCATAAGGGGGAAGCCTCATCCTTTGTCTCCGTGAGTTTTTATTAAGAAAGTCGACACAGTTTGTGGATTGACAGTCTGGCAGAAGGGATCAAAAGGGACGCTTATCTTACAAAGATGTTAACAGTTTCTGTTGAGATTCCAGGCAGAGATTGGAGTTTTATCATATGAAAAGACTACAGGTTTTAAAGGTTTCCTGACTGTGCCTTCAAATTCCAAGTTAATAACATCCTCCAGCAAACAGATCTCACAGGAACTTGCATATTCTTTGTCTCAGGCCTGATTACCCCGGGGATCCACTGTCTCCGGTCTCAGCTAGCCCCTTCCTTTGGCTGCAAGGAGACTAGGATTTCTCACATCTGAGTACAAAGACTCAGGCTAAGAGGGGGCAGGGGTAGATGCTGATCACCCCTTCCTTTCCACAGCCCCTTCATTTATTTCCACAGTCTCATGAGACTTATTTCACAGAGGCCCTTACAAGATCAGCCCCTGTCTTAGGTCCATTCTCTATCCTAGAGAATTGTTACCCATCATTGGAAACTGATCTAGCATTAAAGGCCAGGGGCAGAACAAACAGGTAGCGTTTCATGCCAGGGGAACAAGTTTTGTCTCCTTAGTGGCTCCTGATCCGGAGGTTTCTCACTCAGCCTAAGTCACAGGGGGTCACAGCTTCCTGACACCGGGCAGGGTGGCCCTCAACAGCCATTCTCATTTCCTCCCATTGATTCTTGGACCAGTGAATCCTGGCTGTGGAAGAAATAACACCATATATTGAATGCTGATTCTAAGCATATACAGCCTTCTGGAGAACTTTGCCCCAGCCCTCCAAGGTGTTGTCTCCTATCTGGTGCTGTAACTAGGTCTTCAAAATGTCATTCAACCATTTTATCAAACCAGCTGCTTCAAAATGATAGGAAATATGTTAAGACAGAAAATTCCATGAGTATAGGTGTGTTGCTGCACTCCTTTTGCTGTGAAGTGAGTTTATTGATCAGAAACAATGTGTGTGGAATACAGGGCATTCTCCTTCTTCATGGATGGTAGTTTGTGCAAAAGCATTGCATGCAGGGAATAACAATCTATGTAGAGAATATCTAGTCCAAGAATGAAATTCTGTTCCTTTCATAGAGGGAACAATCCAGTATCACCACCAACCTGCCACCAGGTAGCTGGCTAATCACCCCAGGCAGAGGAACCATACTGGGGACTCAGTTTTAGTGTCTGCTACTGGCAGCTTGGGCCCTCAGCATTTACTATAAGGTCAACCTGGGTGAGTAGAAGACCATTGCTGAGTCCATGCATAACCTCCATTCTTGTCACCTTGGCCACTTTGTTCATGAGTTCATTGGGCAAAGACAAGGGTGGCTAGGAAAAGAGGCTGAACAGTATGCATGGAACAGATCTATGCCATTTTCCTGATTATTAAAACCTTCCTTTGCTGAGGTCATCCTTCAGTGAGCAGTCACATGGGTAACAAGTATCTTCATGTTTCTTGCCCAAAGAGGTGTATCCACATACCTCTTACCAAAGTTTATTTGTCACAAATTTTCCAATCATGTTTCCTCCAAGTGCCTTACCATCCATTGAACCATTGGCCACAGCCCATGAATCTGCATTTGATTGCATGCCTGGCCATTTTTCTTTCCAAGCAAAGTGAACAAATAGGTGCATTCTTGGAAGTTCTACTTCATTGAAAAAATTTCCCTTCACCACTGTCCTTTAAGTATGTCCTGGAAAGGGACTGTAATACAGCAGCCATTCAATTTCAGGTGCTGAGCCATCTGTAAACCAAACCCAAGTGTTTTTTTCCTCTGTCAATTGATCATAGAGAACTTCCTATGAAGCCATAGGTGCAGGCTGGGAGGAAAGAAGGCAGTGCAGCAAGAATGGAGACCATGGTCATTTGGGCCACTTCTCTATGTTACTTACTTGTGTCTTCAGGACCTCCTTGAGACCAATCGCATATATTCCACTTCCATTTGATGATGGAGGACTGCTGTGCACGCCCAACTTTATGACTTAGTGAGTCAGATAAAATCCAGTTCATGATGGGTGGTTCACAGTGCATGGCAACTTGGAGGCTCATTATCAAGTGTTCAGTCTCTGAGAAGGCTCAGTAACAAGCCATGATCTCTTTCTCTAAAGGAAAGTGGCTATCTGCATAGGATGGTAGGGCTTTGTTTCAAAATCATAAAGCTCTGTTCTGTGATTCACATTCAGTGGCTTGACAAAGTCTCCAAAGAGTATCTCCATCTGTCACTGATATTTCGAGCATCATTGAATCTGCTGGATCATACAGTTCAACAGGCAGAGCAGCTTGGCTCTTCTGGTCTAGTAATGGAGCTACAACTTTTAGTAGTAGATCAATATGTTCCATGGAGCCAATAACATGCCCTAATAACATGTCAAAAAAAATCTTAGATTTTCAATAAAAGTTTGTCATCCTCAAAAATCAAATATTATTTTGAGAAAAAGTCTCAGGTAGAGTCTGAATGCCTCTTCTTTCTCTCTCTCTCTCTCTCTCTCTCTCTCTCTCTCTCTCTCTCTCTCTATATATATATATATATATATATATATATATATGCTCAAGTACAATTGTCTCCATTTTCCCCCCACAATGCCCCCCACCCCACCCATCCCTGCCTCCCACCCTTGAACCCACCTGCTTTGTCCATGTGTCCTTCATACATGTTCCTTGATGCCCCCACCCCGTTATCCCCTATTATCCCTCTCCTACCTCCCCTCTGGTTACTGTCAGATTGTTTTTTATTTCAATATCTCTGTTTGTATTTTGCTTGCTTGTTTGTTTTGTTGATTAGGTTCCACTTATAGGTGAGATTATATGGTATATGTCTTTTACCACCTGGCTTATTTCACTTAGCATAATTCTCTCCAGTTCCATCCATGCTGTCACAAAGGGTAGGAGCTCCTCCTTCCTTTCTGCTGTATAAGATTCTGTTGTGTAAATGTACCATAGTTTTTTCATACACTCATTTATTGATGGGTGTTTAGGTTGCTTCTAGCACTTGGCTATTTTGAATAAACTGCTAATAAAAATTGCTTATGATTTCAGAGTCATTTAGTTTCTAGTCTCACTTAAAAACTAGACTTCATTGCAACTTACACCATACACTAAAATAAATTAAAGGTGGATAAAAGATTTAAATATAAGCCATGACACCATTAAAGTCCTAGAAGGAAACATAAGCAGAAAAATCTCAGCTATTTCACACAGCAATATTTTCACTGATATGTCCCCTAGAGCAAGGGACACAAAGGAAAGAATAAACAAATGGGATTTCATCAAAATAAAAAGCTTCTGCATAGCTAAAGAAAACAGTATTAAAATAAAAAGAGAACCAACTGTATGGGTAAATATATTTGCCAATGATACCTCAGACAATGGTTTAATCTCCAAAATATATAAAGAACTCACACCACTCCACTTGAAAACAAACAACCCATTTAAAAAATGGGCAAAGGACTTGAACAGACACTTCTCCAAGGAAGACATACAGAGGATCCAGAGACACATGAAAAGATGTTCAGTATCGCTAGCTATCAGAGAGATGCAAATTAAAACCACAATGAGATATTACTTCACACCAGTCAGAATGCCCATAATAAACAAAGCAACAAACAACAAGTGTTGGAGAGGTTGTGGAGAAAAGGGGACACTAGTGTACTATTGGTGGGATTGCAGACTGGTACAACCACTATAGAAAACAGTATGGAATTTCCTCAGAAAACTAAAAATGGATCTGCCTTTTCACCCAGCAATTCCACTGCTAGGATTACACCCTAAGAATCCTAAAACACCAATCCAAAAGAACCCATGCACCCCAATGTTCATAGCAGCACAATTTACAATAGCCAAGTGCTGGAAGCAACTTACGTGCCCATCAGTAAATGGATGGATTAAAAAAAACTATAATACTTCTACACAACACAATTCTGTGCAGCAGAAAGAAAGAAGGAGCTCCTACCCTTTGCTACAGCATAGATGGAACTGGAAAGCATTATGCTAAGTGAAATAAGCCAGGCAGTGAAAGGTAAATACCATAAGATCTCATCTTTAACAGGGATCTAATCAACAAAACAAACAAACAAGCAAAATATAACCAAAAACCCTGAAATTGAGAACAGGCTGACAGTGACCAGAGGGGAGAGAGGACGGAATTTCAGGGGAAGGAGGGAAGGGTTTTCAGGAACTAGCACAAAGGACGCATGGACAGTAACAAGGGGGGTTGGAGATGGGAGGGAGGTGGGGAGGGCTGGGGAGTGGGTTGGGATGAAGGTAAAGGACAGAAAATGTACTTGAACAACAATTTTAAAAAATAAATAAAATAAAATAAAAATAAAAACTAGACTGTATTGATAGATTACTTCTGGAAATGCCCAACCTGTGGTTCAGTTTAAAATGCCCAGTTTAGGTCACCAGCTCAGGTTGCAAGGTTGCCTGGTTCCTTATGAAAAGGCATTCATTTACTGGTGGGCACTTAGCAAACAAATGCCTTTGTGATTTAAAAAATGAAAAATGTCTAATCTATATGATATTGTATAAGTGATGTCTTGATCTATATGTTATAAATATTAAATAAATATCAGCATATATGTACTAGGTCTGTCCAGAAAGTATCCAGCCATGTACTATGAAAAGTAGAGACATTTATTAAAGATACAAGAATCATTGTACACAGAACAATGACACCCCAGTCCCCTTCAAAGTAGGCACCTTGGGACCTCACACAGTTCTCCCAGAGTCTCTTCCACTGTTCAAAACACTCTGAAAAATTCTTTGTTGGAATCACCATCAGCTTCCCCACTGTATTCCCTGAATCTCATCAACAGCCTGAAATCTCTTCCCTTTCAAAGAGGATTTGAGTTTTGGGAAAATCTAGAAGCCACAGAGTGCCAAATCTGGGCTATATGGGGGCTCAGTCACCTGGGTGATTTGATGTTTTGCCAGAAAATCTCATGCAGATTCATTGTTCTACTTGCTCAGTCATTTTGAATGCAACAGCCACACAGTACACATGCTCACTCAACAACATCTACCATCCCATGACCAGTACAGTGGAGTCATCACTGTTCACACATATGCATTCCAGTCCACTCTCCTTGACTGCCAGCTTACAGTGATTTCACGTGAACCATTTTCATTATATTATCAATGGCTGAACTTTTTCTGGACAGACCTCGTATTACATGAAGATGTGTACATCTTGCAAATGTAATGCTGAATGATGAAAAGAAGGATATACTTATATATTGTTAATCATACCAAATATATTATTCATTATCTATTGATCTAAACATAAATAGCAAAAGTAAAAATCTATTTATGGAAGAGAGGGTGAAAAAACAGAGATATAAGATTTTAGTGACGTAAGTATTTTATTGTCCAAATTTTAAAACAGAGAACTCTGGAACTAATATGAGAAAATGTTAAATCTGCTAAATTGAGGTAGTTCATAGTGGCTATTGTACTATTTTTAGTACTTTCCATAGTGTTGAAGTATTTTAGCTGCTTTAAGAATTAAAATAGAGATAATAAGAGGTTGTCTTGGCAAAAATTAACAAGCGTGGGCTTACTCTGTCTTGACTTGCTGCTTCTTGGAATTGCTCCTTGGTATCTCTCCTTTTTCCTCTGTCACTAGCTCCTACCCCACATGTGGTATCAGTCAGAATAAAGTGACATCAGCCATTCCCAAATTTTAGCTGCTGACCTAATCTCACACTCTAGCTACCACTTCTCTTCTTGTTTTATAGTTTGAAGGAGTAATTTTACCATATTTGATGGAACAATTAAGTGGCCAATAGCCATTCCAAACTCAAAAACCTGCCCCACACAAATTAGTCAATTGCTACTAACTGAAAGCAGCCAAATTTGCTCAAGATTGAGGACTTTTTAAGACATGGTGACGTTATACAGTGCAAAACATCTAAAGTATTTATCCCTTTGAATGGGCCATTGGGGCTGCCAGGACCAAGACCCAAACTTGAAAGGACAGCCACACTGTTCTGTCTTCCCCAGAGCCCCACTTCAACTTTATTAGACTTTAAAGAAGAGAGAGATGAGGGGAAAAGTGATATGGATAAATATATCCCAAATACAGGGTCGGGCAGAAGTGGTTGCATAATAATATGGGTGTAATAATTTATAATTTTCATTTGAACATTTTCTAAAATGTCACAGGGTGTGCTTGAGTGTGATATTGTTATATTACAGAATTGCATGTTTATGATTTTGTGATAAAAGATTCTGTAATAAAAATGAGTGTTATTTGTGCTTCACCATGTGTATTTCTAAAGTGCTTCAATCTATACCTCAGTATCTATATTTCTAAAGCAATAGTGAGTTGTACCTAAGTAAGTGCCTAGTACATAAAAAGCAATTAATGCATGTCAATTCTTTTTTATTGTTCATACAATAAATATTGATTGAGTATTCACTATCCATAAGGCATTTTGCTAGAAAATCTCTCTATATAATGGAATGTGTGGTATGGAAAAGTGGTATGGAAAACTATATTTTCTAAAAACTGGTCAGAAAAAAAATTGGCTTATGCATGTGATATAAATAGTCTGTATCCAATGTTTAAGAAAATTGACTTTAGCCCTGACTGTTGTGTCTCAGTGGATTGAGTGCCAGCCTACAAACCAAAGGGTCACTAGTTCAATCCCCAGTCAGGTCACATGCCTGGGTCAGGTAGGGAGCATGTGAGAAGCAACCACACATTGATGTTTCTCTCCCTCTCTTTCTCCCTCCCTTTCCCTCTCTCTAAAAGTAAATAAATAAAATTTTAAAAAAGAAATGACTGACTTTAAATCTCCTAAATTCATGAAATGGGTTAATCTTCATAATTATTGTTTTTAAATTCCATATATGTATCATATATATGATATATATGTGATATATATATCATTTATATAACGTGTGATCACTTACAGAATCATTCAGTCAAAACAAGCTCAAGTATGGAGTATTACAGCCTAAAGTTCCCAAATGTTAAGCAAATATCTGTATTCCTTTAGGAGAAAGTAATGTTAAAATGTCTTTCCAAACTAGTGCATACAGACTACCCAAACTACCACAAGATGGCAGCACATCCCCATACTTGGATTTGTCAGAGGTCAGGAAGAAAATTTTGAGTGAGATGTTCTCATTAAATCATAACTTTTAAATTGATTTTATTTTTTTATTGTTGTTCAAGTATAGTGGTCTCCATTTTCCCATCACCACTTTCTCCTGCCCCACCCACCCCCACCTCCCACCCTCAATCCATCCCCCTTTGGGCTTTGTCCACGGGCCCTTTATACATGTCCCTTGATGCCCTTCAGGATCAGTTTAGCCCATCTTTCCCTTTATCTAAGCCAAGCAGTTAGTGGCAGAACTGGGGTCAGAACATTGTCTCCTAGTGCTCAGGGTATACTCCCTAAAAGCATGAAAAGCCTTCAACATGTCCTTTCTCTACCCCATGCCTCTGGATGACTGTTACACCTGAGAAGAAACAGTACTACAGAACAAGATATGTAAACTGAAAAAGGCAAGCAGTTTGGGGGGCAGGGTCCTTCTCCTCTTTCTCAGGTTCCAGTTCGCCCTGACCTACCCATCTCCCATCACCACCTTCCCATTTTCTAACCTCCCCATAGCAAAAGGGAAGAGATTCTGATATCAAAAGGCTTATTCAATTTTTGGCTGAACCTCATTTGTTCACTTTAACTATAACATGAATGGATGTCACTCATATTAAGATAATCTTAGGCTATAGAAATAGATAGACCTACAAGTTGACTTTATAATCAGATTCTCTTTCAGGTTAAGCACAGTTGGGTGACAAAGCTTCCTGGTTTGCCTGGTCCTGAGGGCTTTCCCAGAATGCAGGACTTGCAGTTCCAAAACAGAGAGAGTCCTGCACTGGGGAAACCAGGAAGGTGGGTCACCCTGGCTCCTCCAAATGGGACTGGAGGTTGTGGTGTGATGGACAGAGTAATGGGCTGGAAGAAACACTGTGTGCCTGACCATCCCCTTTTCTCTCTCCTGCCATCTCTCACTTCAGTTCAGCCAACACAACACAGAACTGCTGTGTGTGTGAGGAACTACCCTGAATGGGGTAGTAGATATATGCACAAACAAGATTCCTGGATAGCATCTTTACTGTATCGGCTTTGGGGAAGCTCCCACACCTGCATGGTTTATTTCGTAACTCCAACAAATCAAACATATATGCACTATTTTAAAAACTAGAATGTTTATAATAATAACTAACTTTTTCCAAGTACTTACCAATTTGTCGGAATTATGCTATTTGAATCTTACAATAACCCTTTAGGGGAAAAACTTCTATTGTACTCACATTTCACACCAGTGTGCTGAGTTGAGGCTTAAAGAATATAAGCAACTTACTCAAGATCACACCCTCAATAGTGAGAAGGGCAGGTTTCGAGCCCAAATCTGCTGACCCTTAGAGCCTGTGTCCTCACCCACTCTACTACACCATTTCTCATCTGGAGAAGACCTTGATCTGTCTAGAACTTTCTGAAGTAATGGAAATGTTCTACATTGCTCTCTCCAACAGAGCAGCCACTGGCCACATGTGACTATTGAACATTTGAAATATGGTTTATGTGACTGAGGAACTAAATTTTTAATCTTATCCCATTTAAATTAATTTAAATTGAAATATCTGCATGTGACTAGTGGTGACTGTGCTGGACAGCAAAGGCCTGGGTGTTTGTCATAGTATGTGGACACAGTAAAGCACACCGACCTGGGATCGTAAGAAAAGAAAAGACTGAGTCAGGCTGTCTGTCTGAGCATCCCCACCTATTCCACTGAACCAGCTGTGGGAGCTAGAGTAGCGTTTTTTGCTTAAATCTCTCTATGAGTCAGTTGACTAATATAAAATGAGGATGATTACAATTATGCCAGACAGTTGTTATGAGTTTAATTAGATATATAAAATATTTAGCACTAATAATTACTAAACATGTTTCATTTGCCCCTTAAGGACCTAAAATGGTTGGGAAGGAAATTGCAGAAGCGCCATTCAGCACTTCTTCCAATATTTGACAATTCACGTCAGAAAATTCTTCTGTGTCTTTCCCATTGTAATGTAATTCAGTTTCTTTCATCATATTCTCTCTTAGAATTGCTGTTGGGTTCTAAATGTTAGTGACAAGTGTAGATTACCCCATAGTTACCTCAGTGGCCAGAACACCTTCCTATGCAATGTTTCTTTACACCTCACCTCCCTTAGAACTTAGAATAGTTTGTCTTTTAAAACCCACAAAACACCCTTGATGGAGAGGATGTTACGGGATAAGGAAATAAGTCACTTCTATTTCACTGAGGTCAAAAGATAATTGAATTCTCACTTTGGGCTCAGGCATGTTCAAAAAATAAGTGTTATCCTATCATTTGATGAGTGAGTACATATTAGAGCGACTGAAAAAGAGTGTGATCTGGTAGAAAGTCCCCAGAGGTTAGAGTGAAAAAACCGCAGTCTTATTTCATTTTGACCCTGACTTGTTTGGGGTTCTTTCTTATTCCGTGCCTCAAACTTCCCAGCTAAGAAGTGGGTAGAACCCCTTTAAATCTCCCTCAGAATCATATTAGGATTAAGATCCCTAAGTATATGGGTCCTCCTATCAGTATAATCTACATTTTCATACTAATAATCTCTCTTGATCATCTACCATAGCATTATACGTGATGTAAGTTGTAACTTTTGTAAAATACTTTCATAAACTGGAAAACAGTGAACACTAACTATAATCATTATGTAAGGCAGAAAACATCATCTTCATTTTACCAATCTGGAAATGGGTACTCGACAAATTAAGTTACTTGCCCAAGCCACACTCAAGTCCAATTCTTTGACTGCACGATCACCAACTTTATCCCTCTCTCTCAGAGAAAGATGCTAAAACCAATCCCTAGAGTGTTGAATAAAATTAATAAATTTAGCTTTTTCCAAAAGTGACATGATTGGTGCTTAGAAGAACTTGCCTAAACGAAAAGTATTATAAGCTGTTGGATTCACTCTGGTGAGGGTGGGATGAGTGACTGGCCTCTTGATGGCACTCCTTCCTGTTTTGCCCCAACATCTTGAAGAGAAGGTGAGTGAGGAATAGGCCCTTCCAAGCTGCTGATCTCCTCCACAGCCACTAGGCACACAGCCAGTCTAATCCTGACCTTGCTGGTATAACAGGCTTGGAAGGTTCAGGATTTCCACAGTTAATGGCCCCATAGGGAGGGGCCAGCCCCAGGACTGCACGTGGCTGAACAGACTCAACAGCAGGGGATTAAGCCTGAGATTTAATCACTTGCCCAGAAATAGACTTGGAAACAAAATAATAGCAGATCCCTTTTCTATCGACACCCTGGTCATTCCTGCCATTTCAGAGCCTCAGACTTTCAGGTGTTCAAATCTCAAAAACCCCTTAGCATCCTTCTCACCCAGAAAGTTCAACATTCTAGAACTCTTGCCTCAGAGCTCAGGTGTCCGGTTAGGGCCTTAGTCCTGGGCCTGAGAGAAGTGTTGACCCCTTCCCAGAACCAGCTGGATCAGAAAAGAGCCCTGTCTGAAGTTACAAATAGAGGCTGACCAAGAGGAGGCAGCAGGGACAGAGTGACCTGTGCAGAGGCTTCTGAGGAGGGTGGGAAGAATGGGAAATCAGTCTTTGCCCAAAGAAGTTTCTTATTTTGCATTTGTTGCCTAAGCACAAATTCACAAAAGCCTGTCTATAAAACAAACTCAGGTCTTTATAGCCCCCTTGGGTCTTTTCTTCTGCCTCTTAGGAAGGCCCTTCTCTGATTCCCCTCAGTGACTCCTTCCTCGAACTGTGGCTGCTGCTGAGCCATCTGTCACCCTCCCTGCAGCTGCAGCCCTCTCTGGAAAGCTGAGCTCCCAGCAAGCTGTGACCCAGGCCCAGGCACAGCATGCTGCAGTCACAGCAGGATTTCTGCAAAGGGAAAAAGAGGCTTGGTTTGAATTTCACAAAGTAAACTCTAGATATTTGTTTATAATTCAAATAAACAAATATTTACAGAACAGATTCTAAGTAAGACACTCTTTTTAAAGGCTAGTTTTTGCCCTCCAACAACCATAAATTATGTTCTCAATGAAGGAGTTAGAAAGGATATAGAATCTGTAGCACTTTACCAATCAACCAATCAATCAATACATGTTAAAGATCGCTGAATCAAAAACCTTTAACTTTACATATGAATAAATTGAGATCCAAGTTTGGAAGATGAAAGGTATTGAAATTCATACTACATTTATACTATATTCAAATATAATATTTAAAACAGAAAATATATTACCTTTCCTCCAGTCTAACATTCAAGTCCTTAATGTTAGTGCATCCAGTTAGAGATGATACAGTTCAGGCATGGAGAGGTGGGGGGTGCGGTGGGAGTGGAGGTGAGGATGAGAATGAGAAGAGGCCACCCACCGCTCTAATGAGGACACGGACTACGGTTGGGGAAATGATAAAAGTGGTTTTTAAAAAGTTAATAAAAAAGCTCAAAATAACACAAAAGAGGTAAGTTTGTCACGAAGACTTACACAATGAAGGCAAATCCCATCTGCCTGATTTCAAGAAATAAGGCACGCCAGCACTTGCTGTTTGTTGATTTTTTTTCATGATAGCCATTCTAGAAAGTGTGAGGTGATATGTCATTGTGGTTTTAATTTGCATTTCTCTGATGATTAGTGGCATTGGGCATCTTTTCATGTCTATTGGCCACCTGTATGTCCCCTTTAGAGAAGCGTCTATTCAGGTTCTTTGCCAATTTTTTAATTGGATTGTTTGGGGGGGTTTTGGTGTTGAGTTATAAAAGTTCTTCATAAATTTTGGATATTAACCCCTTATCAAATGTATCATTGACAAATACGTTCTCCCATTAAGTGAGTTATTTTTTCATTTTTCTGATGGTTTCCTTGGTTTTGCAAAAACTTTTTAGTTTGTTGTAGTCCCATTTGTTTATTTTTCTTCTGCTTCCCTTGCCTGAGGAAATATATCTGAAAAAAATATTGCTATGAGCAATGTCCAAGATTTTACTGCTTATATTTTCTTCTAGAATTTTTATGGTTTCAAGTCTAACATTCAAGTCCTTAATCCATTTTGAGTTTATTTTTGTGTATGGTGTAATTTCATTATTTTTATGTATCTGTCCAGTTTTCCCAATACCCTTTATCATAGAGACTATCTTATCACATTGTATGTATTTGCCTCCTATGACAAATAGTAATTGATCATAAAAGCATGGGTTTGTTTCTGTGATCACTATTCTGTTTCATTGATCTTTGTGTCTGTTTTTATGCAAGTATCATGCTGTTTTGATTTCTATGGCATTATAGTGTAGTTTGATATCAAGTGTTGTAATACCTCCAACTTTTCTTTCATTAATGACAGTTTTACTTCTTCCTTTCCAATTTGGATGCCTTTTATAGCTATGCCTCTTCTTCGAGTCTGATCACTGTGGCCAGGATTTCCAGTACTATATTGAGTAAGAGTGGTAAAAGCAGATGTCCCTGTCTTATTCCTGATCTTAAGGGAAATGCTTATAGCTTTTACCCGTTAAGTATGATGTTGGCCATGGGTGTGGAGAAAATGGAACCCTTGTGAACTGTTTGGTGGGAATGCAGATTGATGCAGCCACTGTTGAAAAACAACATACAGTTATATCAAAAAATTAAAAATGGAACTGCATTCTGACCCATCAATTCCTCTTGTGTGAATGTATCTGAAGAAACCTGAAACACTAATTCAAAAGAATATATGCACCCCTCTGTTCATTGCAGAGTTATTTACAATAGTCAAGCTATGAAAGCAGCCTAAGTGTTCATCAATAGATGAGTAAATAAAAAATGCTATGGTATAGCCCTGGCTGTGTGGTTCAGTGGATTAAGCACTGGCCTGCGAACCAAAGGGTGACCAGTTTGATTCCCAGTCGGGGCACATATATTGGTTGCAGGCCAGGTCCCCAATGTGGGGGCACTTGGGAGGCAACCACACATTGATGTTTCTCTCCCTCTTTTTCTCCCTCCCTGCCCCTCTCTAAAAATAAATAAATAAAATATATTTTTTAAAAAGCTGTGATACATATACATGATGGAATACTACTCAGCTATAAAAAAGAAGGAAATCTAACCCTTTGTGGCAGCAATGATGGACCTGGAGAGCATAATGCTAAGTGAAATAAGCCAATCAGAGAAAGACAAATACCATATGATCTCACTCATATGTAAAATCTAATGAACAAAATAAACTAATAAGCAAAATAGTAACAGACTCATAGATAGAAAAGAGACTGACAACTGTCAGAAGGGAAAGTTGTGTGGCTTGATGAAAAAGGTGGAGCAATTGAGCAAAAACAAAACAAAACTCATAGGTGCAGACAACAACATGATGATTAGCAGAGGAAAAGGGAAATGGGGGAGGCAGAAGAGGGTATGGGGGGATAAATGGTGATGGAAGGAGACTTGACCTGGGGTGGTGAACACACACACTATATACAGATGATGTTTCATAGAATTGTACACATGAAACTTACATAATTTTATTAACCAGTGTCACCCCTATAAATTCAATGAAAAACAAAAGAAGTAAGGCACACTTGAGATAGATTTGCAGAGGAAAGAAAAAAGACAACCACAGGGGGGTACAGGGTGATGCACAGGAATAGGGGCACTATGCTAGGAAAGTCCAAAGGCAGAGTCTGCATTAACTGAAAAAAAATATTGTCTGGTTTGGCAAGTGTATAAAGTTCATTACCAAGACGTATTTGGATAAATAATTAGACTGTTTTGTGGAGGCTTTGGATGTCAGACTATTATTAATATCATTAATTAATTCAGTAAGAATTGGGTAATCCCTTACATTTCTAAAAAAAGAGGAAGTGTCCTAATAAGATGCTGTCTAAAAGTAAATACTAAGCAGACTAAAAAAAAAAGGGACAGTTACTTTATGCCTAAGAATCAAGTTTCTCAAATCAAATCAAATATTGAAAATCAAATAAAAACCTCAGCTGTCTGGGTCTGTCCATTCACTCACCCTCTGGTCCAACTCCCAACCCCCATTACCCATGCTTATTGCCCCTTGGGGGACACCTGGGCCCTGGGTGTGTCTCAGTCTCATATTTACACAAATGTCTCAGATTGGCAGGAATATCCGTCATTTCATATTATCAAATTTTTCCCTAACAAGTACATCGATTCTGGATTAAAAAGACAATAGTTGCATGGCATTTTATGTTTGTTTTCTTCACAAAAACTTGGGATGGAATAGTAGAAAGTAAAGCTACATGGACAAGGTACATCTAGCAAAATCTGAAAGAACAACAAAATATTCAGGAGATAGATGTAGATACAGATGAGAGAGAGAGGGAGAAGGAGAAAGATGACTCATCAGAAAGTAATTCTCATTCAGTGTGAAAGCGATATGGGAGTGCTGGAAGCAAATAGACAGAGAAAGGCTAAAAACAGTTGTCAAAACTGCAGAAGTTTTATCTGCACAACACCCACCATCGTTCCAGCTCTTTGAACATCACTGGGTAACTAACCAATTTAATAAAAATATATATATTTCATCCAGCACTGCCCAGCGGAACAAAGATAAATATATGAGCTGCAAAATTACATGATGTTCTGTTTGCTTGTGCAGCTCTTGATGTCATAGTGGAACAAATGAGGTGTCTCTTTATCCTACTTTCATGCTCATATCCTCATATGAGTAACATTCTAATATTTAGGCCAGTTTGGAAATGAAGTGGCCTCTCTCGGTTCTTAGAACCCTAGAAATCTGAAGTTGGCAAACAAAACTGTGTGACCTAGGCAAGCAATTCTGTTGCTACTTTCTTACCCTTTTTCACCCTAAACTACTCTCAGTCCCTCCTGGTCCCCACCCTATCTTCCTATCGCATTCCTTGTCAGGCATAAGTGAAGGGCTAGAAAGTGCCCTCCCCAATACCAGTCCTCACTGGAAGAAAATGAATATGAGAGAGCAGAACTATCCCCCTGGGGCTCCACATGACTGATTTCCATAGGAAACAATCACCGGGACTCAGTCTGATTGTGTGGGTGTGGAGGCTGGGTGAGAGGGAGGTGGGGTGGCCCTGAAGGGGGCTGCCCACCGCTCTAATGAGAGTCAGGACTACAACTGAGATCATGACAGATGGGGTATGAATACAAGACTGGCACCTTGAAAAGTTTCTCATGGGCCTGGGAGGGATAGGAAAGAAGTCCAGTTCTGGAGACAGAACGTGGACCAGACACCCCTGCCTCTCATCCACTCCCCATTCATCAAACAGGCCCCAAGTAAGCTTAGTCTCCTTGAACCCAGTTCAGAGAAAACATACATCCCTAAAAATTGAACGAAAACTCCTCCAGTATACACTGGCTTGTTAAGATCACTTTGACCAAACAGGCCATTCCTTGAACCAGGATAGCAGCCACTGACAGTGAATCTTGTCACTTCTGTATGCAAAAACACCAGTGATGCCCTAGCGCCAGCAGGATTAAGTCCAAGCACCTTACACTGGCGCTGCAGTACTTGGTCATGGCTTATCTGACCTCAGCCTTAACCAGCCCCCCCTGTACACACCACCAATATTACACTGATCCCTTAGAATACTCCTTGTTCCCAGGACACCCCAGTTACTTGCAAGCTTGTCTTTTGCCTTGCCATTCCCATTGTTTGGGATGCCTCTCTCTAATCTTACCCCTTAAGGTACAGCTTAAATGTTTTTATAATAGTCTGTCTTCCCTTTAAACAAACTTCCTCTCTCTCTGCCATGTAGTTCTGCATGAATACTTTCATGTGAGCAAAATCACATGTTTCGCAGTTATATAACATATGTCTCTCCATAAATCTCCTTGAACAATCAAGTAGCATCTTCTGCTTTTTATTCCAAGGCTAGATTCTGATGTCACTTTTTATTTTTAATTGTTTTTAACTTTTCAATTAGTTGACCATCAATGTTATAAGTTTCAGGTGTGCAGTATAGTGTTAGATATTTATATAAATATCTAACCCTCCATAAGAAGATTTTGGTGACACTTTTAAAACTGACTGTGACTATGAACTTGATCATTCTAATATCCATGCCATGTCTGGTTCTGATGTTTGCTCTGTCTCTTCAAATCGTGTTCTGTGCCTTTTGGTATGCTTTGCAATTTTTTTTTCTTGATAGCCAGACACCCTGTACTAGATAAAAGAAACTCCTGTAAATGGGCCTTTAATAATGTAGTGACAAGGTTTGGAGAGATGGAAAGAGTTCTACAGTGTTGAGATTAGGTCCCAGTCTTTCAGTGAGTCTGTGCATCTGGACTGTGAACTTTGCAAGAGTTTCTCAGTTTTCCTCCTCCCTTAGGTGGGACACAAGAGCTGAAGCAATGCTGGAGCAGGGCATTTGCCATCCGCATGTCAGTTAGGCTCTCCGTGAACTAGTTTCTCCCTAGGGCAGGCCTTCAGAAGAACAGAGTGCTGTGGAGTATTTCAAAATTATTCCTTTTCCCTCCCACTGTCAGAAACACGGGGGATTTTTCTGCAATGTTTACTGTGAGAATCTGGTTGAGCATTTAGAGTTCAATGTCACAGATGTGTGGGGCCCACTATGTGGAGGTTTTAACCCTCAGAGTTGTCCACACAGCCTCCAGCAACTTGTCAATTACAGTTCAGGTTCCCTTGCCTGGCACTGCTTCCTAGGGTGGTTTCTCTCATGAGCCTCTACTCTGGTAAACATGATGGCCTGTATTCGCCCGTCTATCGGCCCAGTCTTGGGGACAGTGTTTTGCCTTGTGTCCTTCCCTCTCTTATGAAATGAAGAAGAACTGTTGGCCTTTCAGTCTGTCCAGCTTTTTACTTGTTAAGTCAGAGTGTCAACTTCCAAGCTCCTGACATATGGAACCAGAAATTGGAATTCCACTTGTGAGCTTGAATTTTGGATTTTGGCCATTTTTTGAGATTATAGATGCCTTTGAAGCATAATTTGTGTTGTGTCCTACTTCTTTTTAATTCCCTTTACCTCCATGCCAGGTCTACAAATTACAAGGCAGCTTAATAAATAAATTTGTTTACAGAGAGCTATTTGGTTGATGCCTTCCTCGTGCTGGCCATTTTACATGTATATCGCTGTTTATTTTCAAACCATGCTAAGAGACTCACACCTTCTCACAATTTGCAGATGGGAAAAACTGAAGTCCAGGTATGGGGCTTGCCCAGTGCCACACAAGTAGTAAATATAAATGTTTTTTGAACCCTGTGTGTAACTCTAAAATTTAGTCTAGGAACTCCTATACATCTCGTTAGCTTGCAGATTTACTAAGAAATGTTTTCTGTATTTTCTGCTATTGTACTTCTCCTTTGCCTCAGAGAAAAACATTGGAAATATGAATATTTCACACACATTTCTGACACCCTTAGATAATGCATATGCAAATTTGGGGAGAAAATAAATGGGGACAAAATATTCCATTTTCTGATGAAATGCATTTTCTGAAGATAAGTTACAAGCATTGCAACTTCATGAGATATTAAAAATAGAAAAGGGAAATTGAAAATGAAATAATTGTACATAAGGAATACAATTATGAGGGTGAATAATTCTGGGTATGCTTTTGTCATCCAATAAGTAGATCTGGGATCATAAACACCTTGTTAAATACCTCATAAATTCATCTTACTTATCAGTAAATTTAAAGGAATTAAACTGGGTGAGTTGTAGTCAACCTAGTATATGATTACATTAAGTTCTAGTCTGATTTATTCTAGTGTTCTGCAATATATTGTGATGATTTAGGCAGAGGAGCACAGAAGTGTCTGACCTATTGTACATATAGCAGGTACTATGTAGAGATCTTTGAATGACTGAAAGCAAAGGCAGCAATAGTAACAGCTGTTCCAAATAAATTGAAGTTGCTAAAATGTAGGATTTATTTTGCCATTTCCTTTCAGAACCAAAGAGGAATAAAGAAACTGGTTCTAATTAAAATATTTGGGGTTAGGCATCTGGGAGGAGAGAATGGATAAAGAAAACTGAGAGAAAAAAACAAAAGCCCTGAAGGAACAGAGGAAATGTGGATAGAAGAAAAATAAGTTTTATTTCAGAGCTGCCAAATGCCTGTAGATCCAGTGCCCCTGTCTCCACCCCAGCTTCTCAGGATAGAAAAAAAAAAAGAAAATGTGTGGGAAAAAAGAAAGAAAAAGAGAGAGAGAGAGAGAGAGAGAAACCCCCTCACTCTTAGGGCTTTTGAAAAACAAAGATAAATAAAGGAGGTTAGGTCCTCATCTAAGCCCAATTTTCTGAAAAGCTGGCTGCATTAGATGCTAATCCCTCAGGCCTTAGGGGGCTTCCACACTCAGTCGATGACCCTTAATCCCCTCTTATAGGTCCCCTGGAGTAGTGATACTGTGCTAACTGTCCGGATGGGACCCTGGCCACATCTGGTCCCAGGACCCTCTGCTCTGCATTGAAATAGAAGGATGGATAAACAATTTGGACTCTGTCTTGTTCTCCCTTTGAAGGGTACAACCGTATTACCCAAAGTGCTGAGCTCCTGACTCAATTAGTCTGCTAATGTGATTATATGTTAATCTGGGTTTTATTTTGCATCTGATTTTCATGTTATGTGCTTGATTTTAAAATAGACAGAAGCTTTCTCATGTACGGTTCCCACTCCCTAGTAGAGGGCAGGAATTCTCACTCCTGACGTGATCCAGGTGCTCTCCAGCTCATGCGAGATCAGCCTAATGTGACAACCCGTGTAAGGACACATGTCCAACTCTCTTTTTGACACTTTATGAACCAGTAATATTCTCAAAATATTAGTGGTTTAGTCTCTTACATAGATGTATTCATTGAAAGAAAAAAGAAAAGTCTTAGCCACTTAAAAAAAATTTCTTCAAAAAAATCTGGACACCTAATAACAAATTTTGACTGACTTATACATATGTTTTTCATTTTGCTTCTCTATTTTTAATAATTTCTGACAATAACAGAAATAAATATGGCAAATACTTGTATATCACAGGTTTTAACACACATTATCTTTACACAAGATCTTTGAGGAAGATAAAATTATTATATCTGTTTTAAAGATAAGGAAACTGAGGCTCAGAGAAATCTTGTATGCCCAAGATCACATTACCAGTAAGACATAGAGCTAGGATGAAGAATACATTTATTACTTATTTAATGAAAGTTAAAAATTTTTTTGAACATATAAAGAATGTTATCACACTGCCATATAGATAGATGAGTATTAAGACAGTTTCGTAACTAAGTTCATACAGAATTTCAGGGAAACCAATATTGCTGTGGGTTTCTTCAAACATACACTTTAAATTATAACATTTCAGGTAAGAATGATTATAGATGGGTCAAGGGGCAAGGGAAGAACAAATGGCATGAAAAAACCCTCTTCATTTCCTTTAAGTTACTTCATTTTGTTATTGGTTTGTTCAGTCTTTGGAAAGAAAAATTAACCAAAGAAGCAGGAAAGAAGGGTAGCAAAGAAGTGAAAGAGGACAGAGAAGACAGTCTTTCCCAAATATTTAATTATTCTCAGTAAGCCTGATTTAGCGGCTATTATATACTAATTAAAGATGGGCTTGGTACAGAGGATATAGCAATTCATAAAAAAAAAAAATCCCTGATCAAAGAGTTTATAGCATATAGTAAAGAAGATAAGAAAAATTAGTAAAAATCAGTATACTGATGTCTCTAACACAAGACAAAATATGACAGATTTCATTGGGAAAATTACAAGTGTAATGGAGGTTTAGAGGGGAAGAACAGATATGTATCTTCTGAGGGTGCATTCTTAGGAAATGCCAGTCAGCGGCACTTTGAAAGATGGGTACAGTTTTGGACTAAAGAGATAAAGGGAGAATAAATGCCCCTTAAGCTTTTGGCAGAATTTGTAGAGGTTCCAAGAGAATGAGATATTTCTTGAAATCTGAAGGATAGGGTACTCCACTGCCTAACTCTATATAATTTATGAAGAGCAGAGAGGAGTATGGGAGGTGTGCATCCAAGAGTCTTTGACAAAGGAAAAAGAAAAAAAAAAACAAAGTCATAAAGATTCTGGGTACACCTGAGTCCTACCCAAGAAATGAAGTTAAAACAATTGTAGAAAATTTTCTTTCCTTCAGCCTTGTCCTGACCAAGGATAAAAACCTAAAAAGTGAATATACTTTTTCCCTGGGTAAAAAAAATCATTGATACCAGCACTGTTCTTTCTTCATTGATTTTAACAAGGTTTTACCCAGCCCGTAACAGCAGATCTTACTAGCACAGATGGGGCTTTTCAGCCTAGCCTGAATTTCTATTCTCTGGCTAGCACCAGACTCCAGACAACACAAAACTCCCCTCTAATTGAAATTAAATCCACACTTTTATAGTTCATTACCTCTCTGACAGATTAGATTAGATTAGGCTGAAGCTGTGGCCAGCCCCGCCATTGGCCCAGGTTGGAACACAGAGAACAGAAAATGCGGGGTCGGGGCGGCGGGGGGAGGGGGCGTTGGGGGAGGGTGGCCGAGACAGAAAGAATACACCTGACAGAATGATCTGTCTTTCCTCCCAGCCATCAACACATTTCTCTCCACTACTGCTTTCCCTGCTCATGCCCCCATCCAACCCGCACACATCTACCCTTTAGGAATTTAGAGACTCTGTAAAATCAGAGATTGAAAGAGATACAAAGGACCTAAAGATTGTCTAGACATAATCATTTTGTTTTATAAATGAGGAAATGGAATCTCAGATAGAGAAGGAAATTCCCCACAGTCAAACAACAGAGAACCCAGGTGTGGTGGCCATGGAAATTCACTACTGAGATCTTCTGCAAGAGAACCTACTGCAGGGAGTACAGCTGACTGACAGCCCTGGCTTTCCTTTGTCCTTCTGATCCTCACTGTGTCTACAGAGAGGCTACGTTATGCCTGTGCTGCTCCGAGATAATGACTAAGCACAGCACAGGTCCTACAACACGGAGGACTCCTTCAACGGGGAGTTTTGCCTCAGGGAGTCAACACTGACATGGTTAAAACTTTTTTAGAACTATGCTACAGTCTGGGCCTCTCCCTGCACAATGCTACTTCCTATCCTTCTCTCATAAATATCACACCTGCAAAATGGTCAGAGAGATTTTCTTTCCTACTCGTGTTCTCTTTCCTTTACCCTTCATAGGCATTTCTCACCACCCAAATTTCTCACTTGTCTACTCATATCTCAGCATCTGCTACTCAAGGATCTCAAATTCATATACCTGCTCTCTTGCCTTGCAGTTGATTAATACCCTCTTCCCCACACAAACATAATTATGTATTTATTCACTGGCTCTATCATAGGAGCCTCCTCTACAGAACTGTTTTAAAACATGTTACTTCTGAAAGTAAAATTTTCCAGAGAGTTTTGATGGTCTTTATTTTGCTCTCATTTCCAAAGGTCTCATGGAGGATAACTTCCGATAAGCCTTTCCTAGACGCAAGTGAAAGGATGGTGACAGCCTCCTTCAGCCATGGGAAACTGAAGCTATGCAAGAACGTCATTCAGAACTCTTGTTGAGTTCTTTTCTGGGACTATTTCAGTCTGTCTGTTTCATCCCTTTAAACTCCATATTAATATACTGTTTTCCAAAGCGGGCTGCCCTGATTGCTATTATTGGAGGGATTGGGCCAGAATTTAAAGAAAGGATTACTCCTGTACAAATTCTGATTAAAATGGGCTCCCTTAACATCAACGGAAAAGATTAACAACTGTCCAATCTCCTACATCCAGCAAGTCTTTGTAAATAACTCCCAATCTCTCTACTGTGAGTTTATCTGCCGAGGATTAAACTGAGAGGCTGCTCCCAAAACCTGTATTAAAATAACCACAAAATATAGCCCTGGTTGCTGGCAGCTGTTGAGCTCAAAGTAAGAGATCTAGAAATCTCTCTCCAATCCAGTCTAGAGAAATAGTAGTATGGGATTAGGTGGGGAGGAAAATAAAAGGGGGTTGCCTACATTAGTGCCTGGAGGGTTATGAGTTGTATTGAGTTACTGGATACAGTTAGAAATGTAAGGAGAATTTCATCTTCACACCGTTTTAATGGAAAACATCCCGACATAATGCAAAAACTACAGAAGACCTGTCTGAGTTCAGTCAAAATTGGCCACTTATTACTTACAATGCCTAGTTTTCTGCTCTGGAAAGAGAAAAATACTAACCACATTATTTGTCTCACTTTGAGAATATGATTCATGTGTTAGGTTTTTAGAAACTATAACCTACTTGTGGGAAAGACCACTGAAATTCACTAATAGCTGTTGTTGTTGTTGTTGTTGTTATCTAGAATATAAGGTGCAGCTGAGCATATGGTTCCTCAACATCAGTCATGGATGGCTGTGTGACAAAGTTTAGGTCCTTGGTGTATGATAACTTACAGGTTACACTCTTTGTGAGCAACCTCGTGCCTACCTTTTTCTCTCTCCACCCATAGCCCTACCCCCATCACTGTCCTTCCTTCTGGCTGGAATGTGTCTGTGATGGCAGGAGCAAGAGCAGCCATCCTAGAGATGAGTAAAAGCTGCATGTTCAGAGGAAATAATCTTCTGTCTTTTCAAGCCACCATTATTTTGGATTTATTTGATACAGTAACTAAAATGATATCTTAGCTACCATACCACTCTACAAATATAAGTTATTATTATTGTTATCATTAATGTTAGTCTGGTAGCTGCAGACATGCAGGGCAATCTCGAAGCCATACAATCTGCATGGTCCTGAAGTAGAATTCCAAGTTTCAAGCTCTAATGTCAACAGATTCCATAAACCAGAGGAGTGTTTTCATTTTGATTCTAGTTTAATCCAAAGGAAATTTTAATAATATTATTTTGAAGTGTTTCTCCATCCTAAGTGCTGCCACATAGATGGGGGCTGCTAAATCCCTTTACCTTCCTCTTCACCTTAAGGTCTCTAAGACTTCTTTTCTCCACAGTGTTTGAGCTCTCTAATTCTCAAAATCCTTTTTTCTTCTCTCACTTAACTGTATGTCTTTCCCCTCATTCCTCTGTCCTCCATTTGTGAAAAGTTTTCCAATCTTTTCTCCATTCTATTCTCCCCCAAACTTATATATTTTGTAATCTGCTAAATGAATAGCCTCAGTCTAAAACTCTAAGAAATATTTTTCAAATTTACTATCACTGGAGTTTTTACCAAAAATGCATATTCCAGAATAGCCATACCTACTAAATAAAAATCTATGGATATAGCCCTAAAACTGGCACCTTAGCAAGCTTTCTTACCCTCCACTCAAGCACATCCAAGCAATTCTAATGCATGCTAAAACTTAAGCCCCACTGAGCTCTCCGAGAGCCATCGATAAAGTGTTTCCCACTTTTGGAAACACTTTAATCTAAAATTGAAAATGCTACTGAACAGTCTTAGAGAAAAATATCGTAGGATCGGGACAGAGGAGAAAGGGTATCTGAAAAGAGAATAGAGTAGAGAAGCAAATTGGATTATCAACAAATTTCAAATTATTGAGCTCATTGAGTCATATCTAATACTCCTTATATTAAAAAAAAAATTCTTCCTTGTGAGTAGTTGTAGTGGTTGCTTTAGAAAGTTAAACTTGTTCCTTTGTTGTAGCCCACAGAGTCAGCTAAGAACAACCAGTTACTCCTTGGACCTTCACAGAGGGAAGAGTGGCTTGCAGGTCACAGGATGGAATGGAGATAGTAGCAATGCCTTCTGGACCTGTCCTCAGAGACAGATGCCATTTCCTCTGGAAGTATAGCACATTTGCTGGCAAAAGAAATCTCCCTCCAGGGCAGGCACAGGAGGACAATAGAGCCACGTCACCACCCACCATCTGCCTGAAAACAGACACCAGCTGACAGAAAGGCAAGCTTAAAATCCTGCTCCCACCCCCACACTAGCGTCAGCAACCTCACAGCCTGACCTCCTGAGTGGGGGCTGGGAGAGACAAGGTAGGGATTAGCCAGAGGGGCCTATGGAGATCAAGTTCAGAGTCACCCTGCCCAGATTGCTGTAGTTCTCTCATCAGGGTCTCCAAATCATCAAATCCACTCTTATCTGTGAGATGAAGGAAAAAAACACAGCAGATAAGCAGAGGTCAGTGTACAAAAGCCCAGAAAAGCAATTCCATTTCTGTGTGGTCAGACAGGCCTCCCTGTCTCTGGATGTCCAAGGCCCCAGAAGGACACAGAGACATGGAAAAAGCAACCTTGGATAGCTGGTAACAGAAACAATTTAACACTGTCAAAGCAACAATCAGACAGAGTGCCGAGTCCTATAAATAGAAGTCCCAGGGTAAAAGTAGCTTCCCAGAGAGGGAACATTCAGAGCTGCTCACAAGGGAAAAGGCTTGATTTTTCAGTGGATATTTTATGCATTATTGTGCAGGGAGTAGAGTCAGGAGTCCTAGGTTCTGCCATGTCTTAGGTATGGCCAAGGGCAAGTTTCTTCCCTGTTAAAGAACTCAGTCTCCTCTCACATAAAATTATGAGATCGGACAAGATCTCAAGGTGCCTTCTCTAACTCATGAAATGTGACAGGCAAAGGTTCCGATCGAAGCTCCCAGAATGAAGAAAATAGACTTGAGGGGTCTGAGATTGAGACAGAGTTCCCAAATCTTAAGAAAATAGAATAATTTCAACCCCTTTGTCCCAGTACAACAATGCAACACCTTAATTTACAAAGCATTCTCTGATCTGATGCAATTAGAACCTCACAATAGACCTGTGAGGGAGCTGGAAGAGTTTCTGTTATTCTCACCTGCCCTGAGTATGCTTAGAGAAGGTAAGTGACATGCCCAGAGCTACAAAATGACTTAAAGAGGAGCTCTATCTAGAAGCCATCGGACTGACACTCAAAACAGATCTAGTTCCCTAGTTCACGAGTTATCTGAGACCTTGACCAAGATTGCCTTCACATTTTCCTCTGCTTAACTAAAGTTTAGACAGCCTTCTTTCAGACTCTAGGCCCCTGGCCTTCCTTTTCTTAGGCATTTCCTTTGGAAAACTTATAAATTCCTTCACTGCCCTTTGAGATATAAGTATCTTTAAAGGCCTCTGGCCTAGTTTTACAACATAGGCCTGTCTTTTTCAAGGACCTAGAAGCCATCTCTTTGAAATGTAGCCATCAAGGAAGATAGAGCCCTTATTTCCCAGTTTCTGTAAAAAAAGTAGGAGCTTAAGTTCACCAGAATCCTTGCTTGCTCCAAGTTGCAAAATTACTTTCTTAGAGATGTGAGAAGCTTACTTTTACTTTGGATAAAGCTAATTAAAAAACAGATGGTTTACGACTTCCCACTAATGTCTGCCAATACTTTTTCACTGGATTACCCCACAGTTTAGAAACCCTCCCGCCCTTTGTTTTAGCCCAGTAGGGTTCAGACTGGGTCTGGCCTCTCTCCTCTGCTGCAGTGGCCATGGGTAAACCCTCCTTGCTTGCTTAACTCTGTCCAATGCAGCTTTTGCCTCGCCACCCCCTCAGCACATTCGCTACAACCCACTCCATTGCCCCACCTTGGGTTTATAGTTCGTCACACAAATCAAGCTCGTGATTGAAGTTTTTCATTTATTGAACAAATATTTAATGAATACCTGCTGTCACCTACTATTGACCTAAGTCCTGACCTGGCTATTTTTTATTAAAATATAGTATTGCATAAAGTTATAGTGAGTATGATCTATGACAGATTCTTTAGAAGATAGGCCAATTTTTTTCTCCACTTAGCCTACACAGGCAATGCATGAGAGCCTGCTTAACCAATCTTCTACTGAATTCAGAAATCACATATTACTTCTTCACTGCACCAGATTTTGTGCTAAATCCAAAGAGATACAAATTTTTTTTAAATTAATAAATCATATCTGCCCTTACTTTAATCCAGAGAGAGACTAAATGTTCCATGGATTGGAACAACCTCTTCATTAACATCTAGAGGAATTAATTTCATTCTAAATGTGAAGGACTTTGTGTATATAACAAAGTTTCAAACCCTGCTCATTAAAGGTTAAATGAGCACATACCATACACACAAACAAAATAAAAACAGAATTCTGGAACTTCTGGTCAAGATAGAGGTGCAGGTAGACATGGCTCACCTCTTCCCACAACCACATCAAAATTAGAACAAAAATACAGGATAACCATAATTCAGGAATGTCAGAAATCAAGGTCAATGGAAGTCTGACAACTACAAAATTAAGGAAACCACATCCATCCAGACTGGTAAGAGAGGCACAGACAAGGAGCAGGCTGGACCTACACCCAGGTGGGTAAAAATTATGGAGGAATATCTCAAGAACAAGGAGTTCCAGACCCACACCAGGCCCCCAAACCCAGGATTCCAGTGCCAAGAAGATAAATCCCCATAACTTCTGGCTGCAAACTCCAGCAAGGATTGAGTCAGTGGAAGAAAATTCTGGAGCCCCAAGCAGTTCCTCTTAAAGAACCCACACACAGACTGACCTACTCAGACTCACTCCCTGAGCTCCAGCTCTGGGATAGCAACTTGAAAAACACTGCTGGTTTACAGAGAAAAATGAAATATCTGGCATCAAGGTCAACAGAGGTCATTGTCCCTTTGCTAAACCCTCCCCTCACAAAGCCAACAAACTAGTGCCATATCTGAGACTCCATCAATATGGCTCAGGCTGTTTGATCCACCTTAAAGATCTCCAGAGGCTCTGTCCCACCCAAATTATGGGCCTACCCAAGCTTCTTTTCTATATGAATGGCTAGTCTTGGCTCCTAAATCCTATCAGACAGTCAACAACTGGCTTCAGTGAGCCTTAGGGATATCCAGATTAGATTCACAGCTTGGCTTCACTTGGGAATCTCCAAGTGCAGCACAAGCACCATCCATCTCAGGTTGGTTTACAGCTCTGGCAGGGTGCCCCAGGCAAAACACAGGTGGAGGCTGACCTTGGCCTGCACTACCTGGGAAACCTCAGGGCCAGCTCACCCAGTGGACAGCTACAGATCACACTGGAGCACCACCACCCTGCCCATGCACAGCTGATCCTCCAAAGAGAATGGAGGTTGGTGGTCAGTGATCACAGCCAACCCTTGCAACTGACTGGCCTGGGTAAATCCCTCCCATTGATCTGCCAACAGCTACCAAGATTCAACTACAAGAGAAGGGTGTACTCAGCCTACACAAAGGGCACACCTCGAGTACCCAGTTTGGGTAATAGGGAAGGCTGTGCCACTAGGCAGTATAGGACACTTACTACATTAGGCCACACTACAAAGACACAGAGTCAAAGCAGCTCTACCTATTTCTACACAGAAACAAACATGGGGAGGCCACCAAAAATGAGCAGACAAAGAAACATAGCCCAAATGAAAGAACAGATTGAAATTCCAGAAAAAGAGCTAAATGATACAGTATAGGAAATGGAGTAGCCAAAGAACTTATACACATGACCCATGGACATGAACAACGGTGGGGGTAATTGCCTGAGGGAGTAGTGGGTGCTACATAGAGGCAGGCAAATGAAAGAAAATCAGGACACCTGTAATAGCATATTCAATAAAATATAATAAAAATAAATAAATAAATAAAATATAAAAACATTAAACTGAGTCTTGGATAGACATCAAGTTGTTTACCTCAATCCAACCCAAAATAACAGAAAAGTAAGTGAAAGCTACACTAACCTCTTCCCAGGACCAATCTAATATTACAACTTAATTGTAGAGAAATCACCCAGAATAAACTTTACAATAGCGAGAACAAAATCATTATAACCATGGACAGACAGAAGAAACAGCTTCACCACCACAAGACTGGTATGGAGTGCAGAGGAGACATTTGAAGGCTGGCTGGACTCCCACAGGCAGCAGCTGAAGTGCCACAGGAATATTTCAGCAGCAGGGGGTGTTCCCCCCCAAGAAGTGTTGGGTCTAAACCCCAAGCGGGGCTCCCCAGCCCATAGCACTAGAGCCCAAAAAGAACCCAGATAACATTCAGCTTTGAAAAGCAGCAGGGTTTCTCTCTGCCAGGGACAGATGGCTGGAGTCACAGGGAGCCTTTTTAAGGGCCAATACACAAAATTTCATTTGCAGCCCTTATCCTGGGCTCTGGCAAAGGGGGTGGTAGAGCGGACTGCAGACACTTGAGGAGAGTCTAGGGATGGTGGCTTTGGGGAGAGAACGGAGGGAGCAGCTACCAGGATATACTGGTGCTGACTCATCCCCCATACTGCAGGAGCCATCTTGTTCAAGCAACCACTCCCCTCCAAGTGACATCAGCCTGAAGGGAAGGAATAGCCCCACCTCCAGGAATTACTCTGCCCCACCCTGTGGAGCTTAAACAAGACTCCTGATTACAGAGTGACTAGATTAACAACTGAAGGAGTCAGCCATAGACTGTGGATGCCTGGTGGTCTCAAACAGGCTGCCTACGGCCAAACTGGGGCACCATCTGATATCACTGGAGGCAGATTCAGAAAAGAAAACCAGTGGTAAACATTAGATGCTACCAAGACAAATTCCACCATGGTCTTCCTCATTATTTGCAATATTTTCCCTCCTGCATAGCTTTTTAACATTCATTTCTTGCCCCTCAAGATTGTGCATATTAAGTCACTAGATTTTATATTATAGTTTTTTTCAAACCTCATATTTTGCTTCTCTCTTCTCTTCCCCCATTTTTTTCTTCTTATTTTTTCTTTTATTTTTGTTTTAAATTTTGCTTTCTCTCTTGCTACAACTTGTTCCCATTCCACACGCTTACTATTTCTACCCCCTCCAGCCTCTCAAAAACATTTTCCATGTCATTGATCATCACACATTATTTTCCCTGCTATTAAAATACCCTTGCTCTCTCTCCACCTTCATCAGTCTTTGACATTGGTTGTGGATAGGATGGTTGTTGTTGCATTACTTCAATTTTATCTCTAGATCTTTACTGTTTTGTTATTTAAAATCTCCAATTTTACCATTCCTATCTCCTACTTCATTCAGCATTCCTCCTGCCCTTTCTCTTTTCTTTATCTCAAATTTTAATTTTTCCCTGTCTTAGCCTCATTTTCATTCCTCACTCTTAGTATTCCCTCTCCCTCTATCATCTCTAAGTTACTTCCCTTTCCTCCAGACATCCCTTAAGCTTTTCTTTCTTTTTACCCTCTTATTCCCATTCCACTTATATTAATCTTAGCTCATGTGTTGTTGGTAGTGCTGTGGTGGATTTTTTTCTCCAATTTGATTCTTATTTTTTTTTATTTATTTACTTTTTTCTTTTTCTGTCTCTTTCTCACTATATATTTTTTTAATTTCCATTTAAACCTAATACTATATGCTTCTATTCTCTTGCTCTATTCTGCTTTCTTCATTCCCTTTTTTATGATGTAAATTTTACTTTCTTTCTCTCTTCACCTTGCCCTGAATCCCTACTCTTAATTTTGTCCCGCCCTCTATTCTCTTAAACTCATTTTTCTTTCAATTAGTCATCTCATATTCATTTCTCTTTTCTCATAATACTCTTAATCTCTTTACTCGCTTATTAATCCTGGCTCATTTACTGTTGATAATGTGATTGTGAGCAGGGGTTATTTTTCCAGTGTGGTTTTGTTTCTGGGGCTGTGTGGTTTTGTTCTGGCAGCACCTGCACAACAGCATACAAGATGTGGTGGGCAGAGTGACACTAAGCCAGCCAGAGGGAAGGGCCCACAAAGAATGACCCAACAACAATCAAAACCCAATTACAACCACAGAGCCAACATAAATAGCATAAAGGGTATCCTAAGAGCATCAGGTTCAGGAGATCAAAGAGACTGCACCACTGAATCCCACAAATCTCCTCCCATAGAAGGTCGTACCACAAAGAGAGTCAAAGTAGATCACTCTAAGAAGTAGAAACAAACAGGAAGTGTGCCTAAAATGGAGAGAAAAAGAAACAACCCCCAATCAAAAGGAAAGGAGAAATCCCCAGAAAGAGTGATAAATGAAATAAACACAAGTAAACTATCAGACACTGAGTTCAAAATAATGGTTATAAGGAAGCTCAATGAGCTCTGGGAGAACTACAAAAAACTACGGGGAAGATACAAGAAACTTTTGTGACTTACATCAGTGTGAAAAAAGACATAGAAACTATCAGTAGCAGCCAAGAGGAAATGAAGAATACAATTTCTGAATTGAAGATCACTGTAGAAGGAATTAAAAGCAGGCTAGATGAAGCAGAGGACTGAATCAGAGAGCTGGAGAGCAAGGTAGAAAAAAATTAACAGACAGAGCAAAAAACAAATGAAGACTCAAAAATAATGAAGAGGGATTAAGGGAGCTTCAGGATAACGTGAAACATAATAATATCCATATCATAGGAATACCAGAAGAAGAAGAAGAGGAGTAAGATGAAGAAAACCTGTTTGAAAGAGTAATGGCAGGAAATTTCCCTAACTTGATAAGAGAAAAAGTCACTCAAGTCCAAGAAGCACAGAAAGTCCCAATCGATATGAATCCAAAGAGGCACACTCCAAGACATATCATAATAAAAATGGCAAAATTTAAAGACAAAGAGAGGATATTAGAGGCAGCAAGGAAGAAACAGCTAGTAACATACAAAGGAGCCCCAATAAAGCTTATCAGCTGATAACTGATAGCAAGAAGGGATAAGAAATATTTCAACTAATGAAAAACAAAAGCCTGCAACCAAGACTACTCTACCCAGCAAGGATCTCATTTAAAATAAATGGCAAAAAGGAACTTCCCCAACCAAAAAAAACCAAAAAGGCTAAAAGAACATATCTCCACCAAAGCAGCATTGCAAAAGATGGTAAAGGAACTGCTTTAAGAAGATGAAGAAAGAGAGAGAGAGGAACACAGATAGAACGGGAAAAATGGCAATGAATAAATGCCTATCAATAATAAGCTTAAATGTAAACGGATTAATTGTGCCAATCAAAAGACACAGGGGCCCTGGCTGGCGTAGCTCAGTGGACTAAGCGCGGGCTGTGAACCAAAGCATCACAGGTTCAATTCCCAGTCAGGGCGCATGCCTGGGTTGCAGGCCAGGTCCCCAGCAACCGCACATTGATGTTTCTTTCTCTCTGTCTTTCTCCCTCCCTTCCCTCTCTAAAATAAATAAATAAAATATTTTAAAAAAAGACACAGGGTACCTGAATGGATAAAAAAACATTATCTGCATATATGCTGTCTCCAAGAGACCCACCTCAGAACAAAAGCTCTACACAGACTGAAAGTGAAGAGTTGGAAAAAATATTTCAAGCAAATGGATATGAAAAAAAAAAGCTGGAGTAGAAATCAGCCAAAACAGATAGCAAAACAAAGGCGATAAAGAGAGACAAAGGAGGACACTATATAATACTTAAGGGAATAGTTCGTCAAAAAGATACAACCCTTGTAAACATATATGCACCCAATATAAAGGAGCATGCAAATATATAAGGAAAACCTTGGAGGACTTCAAGAAAGATATCAAAAGCAACATATTCATGTAGGGTTTTTAACACCCCATTGTCAACAATGGGTAGATCTTCCAAGCAAAGAATCAATAAGGATATTGTGTTATTAAACAATACCCAAGTTCAAGTAGACTTAATTGATATATATACAGAACATTTCACCCCAAAGAAGCAAAATATACATACTTTTCAAATGTACATGCAACATTTTTTAAGATAGAGCACATGGTAGGTCACAGAACAAGCCTCAACGAACTCAAGAAAATTGAAATCATATCAAGCATTTTCTCTGACGACAAGGAACTGAAACTAGAAACTAACCTCAAGGAAAAATCTCAAAAACACTCAAACTCATGGAGATTGAATAGCACACTACTAAATAATGAATGGGTTAACAATGAGATCAAAGAAGAAATCAAAAAGTTTCTGGAAACAGATGAAAATGAACACATGACAGCCCAAAACCTGTAGGACATAGCGAAGGCAGTCCTGAGAGAGAAGTTGATAGCACTACAGGCCTACTTGGAAAAGAGAAAATTTTCATAAAACAACACAACATGTAAAAGAACTAGAGGAACAACAACAAAGCCCAGAGTGAGTAAAAGGAAGGAAATAATCAAGATCAGAGCAGATTTAAATGACATAGAGACTAAATGAACAACCCAAAGGATCAGTAAGTCCAGGATCTTGTTCTCTGAAAAGATAAACAAAATGAACAAATCTTTAACCAGACTCATCAAGAAAAAAAAGAGAGAGGACCTAAATAAATTAGATCAGAAATGAAAAAGGAGAAATTACAACCAATACCACAGAAGTACAAAAGATTATAAGAAATTACTATGAACAATTATATGCCAAGAAATTTGAGACCCTGGGCAAAATGGACAAATTCCTAGAAACATATAATCTTCCAAAACTGAATCAGGAAGAAGCAGAAAGCCTGAACAGAGAGATAACAATTAGTGAAATTGAGCCATAATCCAAACCTCCTGGCACACAAAAGCCCTGAACCAGACCGCTTCACTGGAAAATTTTACCAAACATTTAGGTAAGAGCTAACTCTTATCCTTCTCAGACTACTCCAAAAAATTCAAGAAGAATGAAACTCCCACACTCTTTTTATGAGGCCAGTTTTATCCTAATTCCAAAACTAGATAAAGACACAACAACAAAAAAAACTATAGACCAATATCGCTGATGAACATAGATGCTGAAATCTCAAAAAAATATTGGCAAACAGGATCCAGCAATACATTTAAAATATATTACACCATGATCAAGTGGGATTCATCCTAAGGATGCAATGATGGTATAATATTCACAAATCAATAAATGTAATGCACCACATAAACTAAATGAAAGACAAAAATCAAATGATCACATCAATAGACGCTGACAAAGCATTTGATAAAGTACAGCACCCATTTATGATAAAAACACTCAGCAAAGTGGGACTAGAGGGAGCATACATCAACATAATAAAGGCCATATAGGAGAAATCTACAGCCAGCATCATACTCAATGTGCAAAAACTAAAACCTTTACCCCTAACATCAGGAACAAACCATCCACTTTCACCACTTTTATTTAATATAGTACTGGAAGTCCTAGACACCGTGATCAGGCAATTAATTAATTAATTAATTAATTAAAAATAAAAGACATCCAAATTGGAAAGGAGAAAGTAAAACTGTCATTACTTGCATATAACATGACAGTCTACATAGAAAACCCTAATGGCTCCACAAAAAAACAACTTGACCTGACTAGTAAGTAAATTTGGCAAAACAGTGGGATACAAAGTCAATATTCAGAATTCAAATGCATTTTTGTACACCAACAATGAAATATCAGAAAGAGAAATTAGGGAAAAAATCCCATTTACTATAGCAACAAGAAAAATAAAGTACCTAGTAATTACCGTACTTTCAGACTATAAAACGCACTTCCCCACCCCACCCCCCAAATTTGGGAGGAATAATGGTTGTTAATGCTGCTGTTGAGTTCTGTTTACATTTACATTGGTGAAATATTATGTTATTTATGTTATTAAATATTTTACCACATTTTTTGTTTCAAATTTTTTTTCCTATTTTCCTCCTCTAAAACCTAGGTGCGTCTTATGGTCCAAAAAATGCAGTAACTTAACTAAGGAGGTAGAAGACCTATATTTGGAAAACTGCGGAACACTCAAGAAAGAAATCAAGGAAAATACAAATAAATGGAAGCATATACCGTGTTCATGGATTGGAAGAATTGACATCATTAAAACATCCTTACTACCCAAGGCAATCTAGAGATTCGACACAATCCCTATTAAAATACCAATGACATATTTCACAGATTTAGAACAAATATTTCAAAAACTTATATGGAACCAAAGAAGACCATGAATAGCCTCAGCAACCTTGAGAAAGAAGAACAAAGTAGTCACAATACCTGATATCAAACTATATCACACGGCCACTGCAATCAAAACAATCTGCTACCAGCATAAGAACAGATACATAGACCAATGGAACAGAATAGAGAGCCCAGAAATAAACCCACGTCTCTATGGTCAATTAATATTTAACAAAGGGGGAAGAAGTATAAAATGGAGTCAAAATAGCCTGTTCAACAAATGTGCTAGGAGATCTGGAAAGGTACATGCAAAAAATGAAAGTAGACCACCAACTTATACCATATACCAGAATAAACACAAATGGATGAAAGACTTAAACATAAGCCTCAATACTGTAATAGTCCTAGAGGAAAACATAGGCATGAGAATTTCAGATATCACACACACACCGATATTTTTGCCAATACATCCTCTAGGGCAAGGGACATAAAGAAAAGAATAATTGAATTGGACTACATCAAATTTAAAAGCTTCTGCATGACTAAAGAAAGCATCATCAAAATGAAAAGGGAACCAAACACATGGGAAAACATATTTGCAAACGATACCTCAGACAAGAGGTTGATCTCCCAAGTATATAACGAACTCATATGACTCAACACCAGAAAGACAATGAAACCAATTAAAAATTGGGCAAAGGACCTGAACAGACACTTCTCCAAGGAGGACATACAGAGGGCCCATAGTCATATGAAAGGATGCTCAACATCACTAGTCATCAGAGAGATGCAAATTAAAACCACAGTGAGATACCACTTCTCACTGGTCAGAATGGTCATCATTAATAAAACAACAGACAACAAGTGCTGGTGAGGTTGTGGAGAAAAGGGAACCCTAGTACACTGTTGGTGGGAATGCAGACTGGTGAAGCCACTGTGGAAAACAGTATGGAATTTCCTCAAAAAAAAACCCCTAAAAATGGAACTGCCTTTTGACCCAGCGATTCCACTGCTAGGATTATACCCTAAGAATCCTGAAACACTAATTCAAAAGAACCTATGCATCCCAAAGTTCATGGCAGCACAATTTACAATAGCCAAGTTCTGGAAGCAACCTAAGTTCCCATCAGTGAATGAGTGGATCAAAAAACTGTGGTACATTTACATAATGGAATACTACACAGCAGAAAGAAAGAAGGAGCTCCTACCTTTTGAGACAGCCTATGGATGGTACTGGAAAGTATTCTGCTAAGTAAAATAAGCCAGGCTGTGAAAGAAAATACCATATGATCTCACCTATAAGAGGAACCTAATGAACAAAACAAACAAATGAGCAATATAGAACTGGAGGCATGGAAACTAGGAACAAACTGACAGGGACCAGAGGGGAGTGTGGAGGGGAATAAGGGAGGAAAGACGGGCAAGCGTCTAGTTAAAGAACATGTATAAATGACCCATGGACATGGAGATCAGGGTTGGGACTGACTATGGGAATGGAGAGTAGGGGTGCAGGGAACAGCAGAGGGGAAAATTGGGACAACTGTAATAGAACGACAATAAAAAAAAACGTTGTGCCCTGCCTGGTCTGTCTTAGTGGATTGAGCACCAGTCTGAGAGCCAAAGGGTTACCAGTTGGATTCCCAGTCAAGGGCACATGCCTGGGTTGTGGGCCAGGTCTTCAGTAGGAGGCACTCAAGAGGCAACAACACATTGATGTTTCTCTTCCTGTCTTTCTCCCTCCCTTCCCCTTTCTCTAAAAATAAATAAATAAAATCTTTTATTTAAAAAAATTGTCTCATGTGAGCTAAACTAAGATTTGGGGTTAAGGTGAAGGAGTCTTGTGTGTAAAATATGCACAGTATGGTGATATAGGGAGTGCCCTCCTTTATCAATGACTTTGTAAAAATGACCCGTTCCAGGGGCCTCCCCATATGGCAAGAGAGAACCAAGAGGCTAAGAGAGGGAGCCCTTTGTTCTGAGAACTTATGTAGTTGGTGGGGTCGGGGTGAAGAAGTTGCATTTTGGTTGACAGGTAAAGGTGGTGTCAGCTTCCCCAAGGGAGATGTGACTGCCCAAATGTAGGTATGTGAGGGAGTCTGTTAGCTCGAATCCTTATATTCCTCCAGACTCTATTTGTTAATTTTGCATATGTGACAGGAGACAGGTAGTTAACCAAAGTTCTTTAATGAGCCCTTTCTTTGGGCACTGTAGACCCCCTCCCCTTCTCCCTTCCAGGCTTAGGGATGAATACACAGTCTCAGGTTTTCCTTTTCCTAGCTAGTGGAGATGATACACATAGACTTTCAAGGGTGTCCCCCTTCCTGCACTATCTCGTTGCTCGGAATGCCTGGAAACCTTATCAAACCAGGCTCAGGATTACTGGATAAATGGGTGAGACATGTGTTCCTTTGCTTTTAGTCTCCTGTATTAAATCCTTTGTCAGACTGCAATGGTGAGGGCCCTGCCTTTACTTCCCCTCGGGCAGCTCATTCCTAGCTGTTACATAAGTGCTCAAAGGTGTTGCCTGGCAATCAGAAGGCCAGCCACTGGCCAGCAACAGAAGTACACTCTCAGAGTTCTTCCTATTTCACCTCCTGTGTCAAAACCTTTAAACAGCCCTGGCTGGCATAGCTCAGTAGATTGAGCGCGGGCTGCGAACCAAAGCATCGCAGGTTCGATTCCCAGTCAGGGCACATGCCTGGGTTGCAAGCCATGGCCCCCAGCAACTGCACATTGATGTTTCTCTCTCTCTCTCTTTCTCCGTCCCTTCCCTCTCTAAAAATAAATAAAGAAAATCTTTAAAAAAAAAAAAGAACCTTGAAACAATCACTAGAAATAGAGAAGAAATGTGAAGTTCTTCTAAATACCAGACCATTTTTGTAGACTACTTCATTTTTGGTTACACACACACATACACACACACACACACTGTAGTTACCTGCAATGGGCATTGGATTATAAGGAATTTATCTTTTTACGTTATACATTTCTGTATTTGAATTGTTTGTAATAAAGTATAAAATCCTAAACCCTATAAGGCCATTAGTTGTAAAGAAAAGTTTAACACTTTAAAATGCTTAAATCACTATAGTGCTAATGAGAAAACAAATAACATAGCCTGAATTGATATTCAAATAAGTGCAATGATTCAATCAAGATTATAGACCTAGTCTGTATCAGAACACATATTTAATTCTAAGGGTACAACTCTAAATTCTATTTCTCCAGGTTTTGGTAAAGATGTAGTCATGTTAACCAGAATGCCACCCCTGGCTGTTCCACCAAGACTGTAGTCCAGAAAATGTAGAAAGCTAAAAATTTTGAAGGTGAAATTAAAACTCACAATAGGAGAAAAGACTATAAGAGAGCACTGAGTTGTGGTGAATGAACTCAAGCCTCCCGACCCAAATAAACCACATATCATAGTGCCAAATACAGTTATTGAAGAACTCGGACAGTGCACTTCAGATGATTGCTGATCTATTTTCTGATATTTGAGGAACTCTTTGGATGAGGTGTTACCACAGTCTTCTTAAGAAGAAAAATTCTCCAACCTACAGCTAGTGGGCTCAGCTTTATTCTACAGCAATGTTCAAAAATGGACGGCACAGCTCACAGCCCCCTTTTCCTTTTACCCTGTTACATTTCTCAGGACAACTTCTGAAGAAACCAGTTGTGTTTGGATTTGAGCCTTCAATAACCACTTTTTATTTTACTTCAAAGAAAATAAAATAAAGCTAGGTCTTTGAGGACATTTTTTTCCTAACCAAAAAGTCTATAAAATTTAAATAACAATGGGTCAAATTAACACAGTTCATTAAAATGTATGTGTAAAAAAATTCCCAAGTGAAAATAATTCTATAGATAAAATGAACAACTTGCTATGCTTCACAAACTTTGAAGTCCTTACGAGTTCTGGCAGACATTACTAGTTGCCTACCCAGTTGCCATTCCCCATTTCCATTGCTTCCAATCAGGCGAGACTGGCTCAAGGGACACACAGTAAAAATACAAGAGAAAAATACATTTCTCTTTTAGCAGATCACCCAATTTTATCAATGAAACAAACATAAAAAGAATTCTTCTCAATAGGTTCCTAGATTTTTTTTAACAGATTAAAGAGAGAAATAAAGTAGACAGACATACAGGAACACTGTTCCCCATTTGTTCCCAGATTTTGGGTGAAATTGTGAAAAACACACGTGGAGACCTGTGCCAGCCATCTGTGGTCATCCTGCAAAGAAAGATTTGATGAAGACATATCGTTTGCCAGGCATTTTGACTATTGAGGGTTAGAGAAGAAGGAGCAGGTCGGACAGAGATTATGGCTCATTTGTATGAAGAATGTGGTGTGCATAAAACCTGTGTGTCCAGTTTTATTCCTGAACATAAAAATGAAGAGCAAGTTTTGGGCGTATTTTCCAGAGAAGAAACAAATCATACCTGATGAGTTAGGGGTTTCAGAATCTGTCTGTAGGAGAGAAGGATAGAATCTCTCCTCACTGAAGCAGTTAGAGAAGGAGGATTTATATTGGTTTTGAGAGGGCACTTGCAGCCAGTAGCCCTTTCATAAGAAAGCATTTTTTCATATTTACCTAAATACTTTTCCATAAGTTTCTAATTTATTCACCCCCCAAAAAGATGTGGATAGAACTTAGTTTATGTCATGTATAATAAACTGTATCAAAGCTCTGTAAAGCAAATCAATAGCAAAGTTTTTTGGCAAGTATACAGTCGGTTGGTATGGTACTGGGCCAGGGAAGCAGCCGTCTCCCTCCTTTCCTGATGCCATTTTCTTACCTAAAGCACCTCAGTTCAGGGCAAGAGTCAGAGCCCAGGCAGCTGAATTTGAAATCACCTTATTATGTATAAACTTTTGGGGACTGAACTCTTCAGCATAAATTTTGAAAGTCATTTATATTAGATTATAATTCATTAAATTTAGGGGGTTTTTTCTGTCTCTTACTGAAATTGAAAATCACCATAAGGTGTTGGTAGTTGATAACAGAATGAGCTTCCTGATATTCTTTTTTCCTCAGGTGTTTATGCCAATCACAGAAGAGAGGAGATTCTTTAAACTGGAGCATATTCCCAGGAACAAGGTCTGTAATATCATGACGCTCAGGTAGAGAAAGAGAGTTCTCTAGCTATATTTCTTGAAACCCTTCAGAACACACAGGGAATTTTAAAAAGCTCTAGTGGTATATAAATTTCCCTCTTGTCTGCAACTGCCCACCTGACCTAACTAGTCTTTCCTTCCCCATAACACCATAAGGTGTTAATTAGTGGAAGAGAAGAGAATGGAGAGAAAACACGTAGGGAGACAGAACATTTACTATGCTCATATAGCATGTTAACCTACACACATTATCACTTTTAATTCTCATAAACATTCTGTAAGAAAAATTATCTTTATTTTATAATTAAGAAATGTGGACCCAGAGATATTAAGTCAATTTTTTAAGACCACATAGCAACAAAGTCAGGAAGCAAAATTCAAAGGCACACATCAGTGTCTTCCTTACCAATCATGTCTAACTAGAAGAGTGACACTTTAAACCCCACTCCTAATTCTCCCATCTCCCAACCCTGTAAGCCAAAGGAGGAGGACTCATGTCTAAATACTTAATTGAGCCATTATAATCTGTAAAATCTTTTATTCTCAGGCTAAAGTAGCATCCAGTCATAGATGTATAGTCCAGAATTGGGCCTATTTCTTATTCCTGGTAGACCTGAAAAGAACAAACTTTGAAAATGTGTTATCTGTGGGAGGGGAGGGAGAGTGAAAATAAAGCAAATACATTAATGATTACCTAAACAAGAAAGGTATGTCTATTTCATAGAGATGTCTATTTCAAAATAGACATCTATACCTGTATCTATCTGTATATATATTCCTTCTGATATTGGCCTCTACTCTTTCTGATAATCCTTGTCTGTCTTAGAAAATACGCATGTATGCATGTGTGCATGTTTGTGGACATATACAAATTCTATGGTACTTATCTAACAGTTAAATACTGACAATTTAAATCATTAAAATGTGCATTATAGTGCCTCCTCCTGGAAAAACTGTAAGGATTCTTGTTTTGGAGTGCTTGTGCTACCCTGAATACTATCAACAACCTCCATGAATTGGAGACCTTCTGGTATTATTTTAGATTCAATGAAATAGAATAGGAAAGGTATGCTCTTTGATGGAGGAGATGGATCTTAAATTAGGACCAGCCCATATTGGTAGGAGGAAGATATGCATAGAGGTTAGAAAATAATGCACTTTCATTGGGCAGAGCAGAGAACAACTTTAGAAACTAAGACCATCGAGAAAGGGTCATTTGATGAAGTTTTAGGGGTACTTTTCACATGGCCTATGAGAGCACTCATTTATAGTGGATAATTTCGATTTTTAATTATATATTTGTTGTAATTTACCTAAGTCTTCAGGAGGTGGTTTTAGGGGGCATATATGTAACAGTAGTGGAGGATGTAGCCTGTGATACATTTCCAGGCTCCCTGTTATCAATCTGGAAGAACATCACCTGTTCCTAAGACATGAAATGAGAAATGCCCCATTGCAAACCTGGGATGAGCTGGGAAGAGAACATAATCCTGAGGAATAATTGCCAAGAGGGTGGTTAGAGAGAAATGTAAGGTAATCCCCTTTGTCTTCATTTTCTATGTCTTAGAATAAGGAGGCCTTTTAAAGGGAAAGAAACATGGATGCTATAATGATGCTATTAGTTTGATCAGCTCACACAAACAACTCTGCCATCCAGGGCAGAAAAGAGATAGACATACCAGAGAATTGTGTGCCAGGCAGTGCTCAGGGCTGATACCTGGAGTTCTCACTGTTCATATCTACTGCCTATCTTTCAAAGTTGTTATGAGGGTGAAACAAATAGAAAGAGGGGATTATTGCATCATATAAATAGAGAGAGAGAAAGTATTATCTCAATAAAAAATGCATTTGAGTAGAACTAAAAATTAACCCTAAAATCTCTTTGTTGAACAAGTTTTCATTGAACACCTAGTATGTGTGAAACACTATAAAGGTGGTTGGTGATACCAACTACATTTGTTAGTTGTTGCTACATACTGATAAACACGAGTAATTAGAAGCCACCTCTTGCATCCTACAGGTCACAATGAAATACTAATATTTCTAATACAGTGAGTGTGTTTGTTTGGAAGCAGAGGAGCAGCTGGGAACAGCACCACAATCTTTTCTTTGAGCATCAGACATTTTCCCTGATCCGATGAGCTGTTCATCCCTAGAATAAGGATCATCCCTGGATACCTAAAAGAGCTTATGTGGTCTCATCCTTCCCCTAACCTCATCTATATAAACAGTGATCCCTCCTCTGGACAAAGGTCTTAAGATCAAGACATCTAAAGTCAGTCAGCTAGGAAGTTATTTCTTGACCCTGAATTCAATCTTTCTCCTGTAACTGAAGCTCGGCCCTCCTTCCATTGGCCTCCATGGAGACGCACAGTGAGACAGTCTCCTCCAATAAACCTTCAGAAATGGTAAGCCTGTCATAAGGTTCCTTCCTCTCAAACAATTTTCTGGGTTTCCATAATCTTTATTTACCACTCTCCTTTGAATTTTAAAAAATAAACTTTTCTTTTTCAGAATAGTTTAATTATGAAGAAAAATCATAAAAACAGTATAGGAAGTTTTCATATATCCCAAACCCAGTTTCCCCTTATATTAATATCTTATATTAGTATGGTGCATTAGTTATAATCAATGAAATAATATTGATACATTATTAACTAAGATCCACACTTTGGATGTCCTTAGTTTTTACCTATTGCCCTTTTTCTGTTCCAGAATCCCATCCCAACTCCATATTACATTTAGTCATCACACTTCCCTTATTTTTGAAGAGCATTTATTAGGTATTTTGTAGTATGTCCCTCAGTTTAGATTTATGTTTGTCTCATGACCATATTGCAGTTATATTTTTTTTGGTAGGAAGACTGCAATGATAAAGTGCCATTTTCACTACACCACATCAAGGGAGGTCGATAGAATGATTTTTTCACCCTTTCCACAATGTACTCTTTGAAAAGAAGTCACTGTTCACAGTCCACAATTAAAGAATGGAGAGTATACTTCATCTCCTTTAGGGCAGAGCAGCTACACAAATTGTTTAAAAATATCCTGCACAGGACATTTGCCTGTATATATGCCTGTGTGTATGTATTCAATCATGTGCTTATATCAGTATGGAATCATGGATTTTTATTTTCTGCCTGACACTGCTTCCCCTTTTTATCCATTTCCTTAGAATCAAGAGCACCGAGCTCATGTTCTGCATGGGTACCTATAGCAAAGAAGATGGAAGTGGATAGGTGAAGGTAAAAGCCAATGGAAGGGACAGAAGTTGACTCAATCAGCTTACTTCCACACCGACTTTTACCAAGAGCGTATTCGTTTGTCTTTCTCTTCAATTTTCTTTTAACAAAAAACAACTATAGCAAAGGTTTAAATATCACTGTTTAGGATTTCTTTTCAGTGATGCTTTCATTTTCTAACTGAAGCAGAAAATGACTTGCCCAAGTCTAGTTAAGCAGTAGAGCTGGAACTTGTGACATTCATTCTAGTTCTCATGGCAAGAGGATGCCTACATGCTTTTTGCTCCACAGAAACAGCTTTAAAAGAAAAGATTTCATCCAGATCTTATTGGTGGATTCCTACAGACTAGTGTTTCAAATTGGCTTTAATGTCATCTTGAATTTCTCTAGAAATATGCAATTATTATTGCACTGGTCTTCTTTGGTGCAGAGGAACAGTAGAAATTTTCCTCTATTTTCAAAACAGGAAAACTGAGGCATGAAAACATGATCTATGTACAATGAATCTCACCAATTGTTGATAATAGATTTTTTAGAAACTGCATATATACAGGTCTGCCTCATTTTAAAAAGTCCCAATGTATGATCACTCTTTTTTAAAAAGAAAAAAGAGGGAAATAAAGAGGGTTTGCTTTTGAAGAGAAATTTTACATTTTTTCTATATAGTAGTAATTTGAGTGAAAAATTAACTACACTTATTAGAAATATAACTTGGCTTACAAAATGTAGTTTTGTAAACCACTGTAACTTGGTTTACAATGAGCTGGTGTAGGAATGAGAGGTATCTGAGTGGAGGGTTTACTTGAAGTTCACAGCAGAGGTGAGGCATTGCCACAGGGAAGTACCTCCTGGTTGCCAACAGAAATATGTTCTCCTGAAGAATCACCAGCTTTTAGTTATTTTATACCTTTAAAAAACTAAATTTTCCCCCAGGGACTCAACAAGTTGTCTATTTCTCAGCTTTGACTACAACTCAAATCTGAGAGTGGAATCCAAACAATTGCTCATGTAAGCCCCAAGTGAAGCAGCAGCCTTCCCACAAAACAAATTATTGAGGAATTACCCAATTAGCTGCTTGGCTGCCTCTTTGAGCCCACATCAATATGCAGGCGGGACTAAAGCCCCACAGTCCTCTCTTCTGGGAACTGGAAAAGAACCACCATGTTCAATTCCTTATCTTCTTCATTTTCAGCAGACATAAAGTGTTCACTGCACCTCTTTTCCCCACATCCCCCACACCCTAATGATCTGGCCAGGACCCAAAGAAGGACAAGGAGCAAAATGACTAAATCTCCAGCTAAGACTATAAGTTTAGAGTTGAATCCTGGCTAGTGATGTTAATTACACACATTAACGCCTTGAGGAGGCTTGGAGTGATTAGCTACTAAATCAGACTCACTTCAGGAATTAAACCATTTTAGTGAGTATCACCTTTGCTAAGTAAGGTTTATGCACTACAGAGTACAGAATGCAAAGGATAAGGTAAAGGCAGAACAACATAAGGTGCAAAAACTTTCCATGGAATGGAAAAGCTCTTTCTCTAAGTAGAAGATCACATTACTTGGCATTGGCATTGGTATCATCAAAGGTGAGGATAAGACATAGTTGTGAAAAGTTAAAATAAGAAAGTAAAGGAACAGAAAAACTGATCTTGCCATACATTTCTCTGCCTTCTTAGTCATCTGTTTAATTAAACCTCATACAAATAGGGACTTCCTTTTTCTTCCTCTGATTCAGTAAGAAGAGAAACAATTTTCCATGTAATAGCTGAGAAAACTTCTCTGTTCTCCCACTCAGTCTGTGTGCCTGACATCTACATTACCATCAGATGTTAACATTTCCATTAACTAAATTTAATCAAATATGTCATGAACTTTAGTGTAAAGAATATGTCATGTAAAACTACAAAACTCAAGTCTGGGCTCTGCCACCCTTGGCTGTATGACTCTGGGCAAATAATAAGTGCAGAGTCTCAGTTTCCTTATCTGTACAATGGGGATGATAATACCCTTGCAATGGGTTATTGTGAGGATCAAACTAAATCAAATTATGAAAGTAACTTCCTGAACTGGAACTGGAACACAGTTGGATGCAACCGCATATACCACAGTCCATAATGAGGGAACAGTGGGATTATGCTACGGCGGAATCATATCAAAGCACTAAGGGACCAGAGAAAGAGAGAGAGGTGCTGAAATTGAGAAAGGCTACCTTGTAGAGGTAGCACTGATAATAACTTTGATTGGATAAACATTTGAAGATCTCAGGTAGTGAGAGTTTTGCAGAGGGAGGTAATCAAAAATTTTCAGAGTTGAAATTTGGTATTTGGGGATGCTTTCAGCTAATAGCACATAGATCTGATTGAGAAGAGAGGTGCACAGCAGTGCAAATAGCCCAGACAGACCTGAACTTTTTCCAGAGAAAAGATCAAACTTTTCTCTGCATAAGCCTATAACCAGCTCTGCTGATCAGTCAGGCCCTAACAGTCCCTGAGAAAAGGGACTGAAGTCTGTGGGAGGGGGGTGGAGACCTACAAAAGAAGATGGGGGTGGTGATATGAGCCCTGGCTATTGAGTATTTCAGCACCTGCCAGGGATACCCTGGGGATGCCAGGTCTGCCCTGCTGAGGCCCAGCTGCCACCGGGGTCCTCCTGACATCTGACAATAGGAGGTTGAGAGGTCAGAAGGGAATAGGGCAGGCATGACAATGAGATTCCGATACTATAGAAAGAGAAACAATTGGGACAAGGCAGGAGAGAAGCCAAGTGTTTTGGAACTGTGCAGGACAGGGAAGGAGAAAAGCAAATGTGAGAATAAAATTAGAATGACTGGGATTTTGGGGGTGTCAGGGGATGAGGAAGAGAGAGTCTGTCCTTGATTATTCTGTTCAGAACAGAAGAGGTCAGGGTGGCCAAGGAACAGGCTCCCTTGTTCCTGACCTTGGGGTTGGCCTGTCAGTAACACCAATCTGCTCTGCCACACGAGTCTGGTCTTGTGTCTACCTCAGTCATTTATTCTTCTGTCCATTCAATGAATATGTATTTATTTATTTTTAATGTCTTATACATTATTTTATTTTATTTTTTAATTACTTTATTGTTGTTCAATTACAGTTGTCTGCATTTTCCCCCTACCACTCCTCCCCACCCCAGCCAATCCCACCTCCCTCCCTTGCTTCCACCGTCCCCCTTGGTTTCGTCCATGTGTCTTTTACAGTAGTTCCTGAAAACCCTTAAACTCTTGCCATATATCAAGCTCTTTGCAAGGTTCCAGGGACAAAAATCTATAATTGACAACCTGACAGTCTTCAGGGGAGACGGATTTAGGAACACAGTAGCACAGCAGAATGAACTAAATGCCCTAGTAGAGGTGGGAGTGAAATGTTTTGTGGATGTGAACAAAGGAGCTGTTAACTCACAGAGTAGGAGAACCTCACCCAGCTGGGATATGTGTGTGTTGGGAGCAGGATCAAAAAAAAAAGCTTCCCCGGGCAAGTGATATTTCAGCTACATCTGATATGTAATTTGGCAGCAAAAGGTCAAGGGAAGGCAGGGGAGATAAAAGGTCATTCTGTAAAGAGAGAAAAAGTTAATTAGGAATCAGCTTGGAAAACACTTGTCAAATAAGGCCTTGGAGTTTCTGGAGGCTTAGACTGATGATAACAAAGGTAAGCTATTCTGGTGATTGCAAGGTTCAAGATAAAAATTCTAGTTCATGAACTACCTGGAGAACTATTACTTCCCTTTGCAGAAAATAGCATCTCCCTGGTCTCTGACCTGCCTCTGACACTTGCTTGTGTGTAGAAAGGCACCATGGATCCTGGCAGAGGATTTCTTCAGTGATATATTTAGGAGAAAAAAACAATGTTCCTTTGTGTCCATTTATGTCTACTGACATCCAATGCAGCAAAAATGACGTGGACTAGACCTTCAGAGAAAAACAGTTAAAACCTTAAGTAAAGTGCAAAAAGTGAGCCACACAGGTTAAGACAAGGGATCAGGGAGATGACTTCTTGTGGGTGAGGAGCAACTTGGTGGGGGTACAACTGACTGCAAAGAAAGAAAAGCAGTGATTCTGGAATGAGAAGGGCTGGAAGAGGTGTCTTCTGTGACAGCATCCCTTTCCCTCTGATGCCTACACCTGGTACTTTCCTTAGATGCTGCCTAGAGCCCAGAGATGGAGATCACTTCCTTCTCGGATGAAGAGTCTAAGATCCTGACAGTGACTGCCTAGAGTGCTCCACTATGATAAATTCTGAGGAATGTCCAGATTCAGTAGGAAAGAGAGTCGTGCCGGTTTAATGGCATCTCTGTGGGCAGGAGGAAGGGAGGAAATAATGGCAATCACTTCATGGATTTTCCATCCCAGGGTGCAAACCCACAATATTTAGATGGAAAAATAACTAATAACTGAAATCTAGAGAGATATGTCTCTTTAGGGAGAGGGTAAAAAGTTGTGCTATCCACTGTGTAGCACCAAACCATAAGAGGCTATTTAAATTTAAACTGCTCAGCTCTGACATTTGGTTGTTAGGTGACTCAGTAGAGCTGTTTCACCCTTCTGTGCCTCAGATTTCTGTGTGTTAATTACAGGCAATCCCAGCACTGATTTCATAGTGTTGTAGTGAGGATTACATTATTTCATATATGTAAAAAATGAAGAACATTGCCTGGCATCTGGCTGTCATTCAACTAGTATTAGCAATTATCATCATCATCATCATCATCATCATTATTATCACCCATGTTTATGCAGCAATCTAAGAGCAGAAATGGCTTGAAAGGTCTTGACTCCCCAATCTAGTGCTCTCTACTGATCCATCAGCCTGAGCATCATTCGACATTCAGAGCATCCTCTCCTTGCCACCCCACACATCTCCGTCTGGGCCCAGGCTCCTTCCTTCTGTTCAGTGGAATCTCCCATCCTGGGAACCCAGGGCATTGTCTCATGCTCTTCTCTCCCTCCCTTTTACTTTGCCTGATGCCCACTTTCCCTGGGAATCCAGGCTTCTGGGAACAGCTGCAGCTGCCATCCCTGCTTGCAGCTGCTGCTCAAACACAGGGCAGCATGGTTCAGCAGTGCTCCCTCTCAGGACTGATTTTTTTCATTTATCCTTGAAAATTTTGTTGGACTGTGCCAACTGTGGGCACAGTGTCAGCTGCCCCCTGTCTGTCCCTGATGCTTCTGCTTAGGGACCCTTTGTATTCGGGCTCCAGCTGAGTCGCACACTCTAAACAACAGCCCAGTAATTCCTCCTGATGGTTTTAGTCATCATCCAATACTACCTTGTCCCTCAGGAGTCCCTTCTCTCATTCCTCTGCCTCTGCATTCGTCTGTCTTTGCACTAGCTCAGTGTGACGGCTGCATTCACCTGCAAAGTAGGGAATTATGTGGATGAAGATGATGACAAAACTGCCAATTACTGAACACTCATAATGTGCCAGGCCTTGTAATATATGTATTATGTCAACCTTGTTAAATGTTACAAAAATCCTGTGTGATAATTATTGTCATCATTTTGCAGATGAAGATTTTGAAGTTCTATGGAGCTTCTGAAACTTGCCCAAAGTCAATGATTGTATCTGGCAAACATAGCATTCACACAGAAGTTGTCAAACTCGCAAGCCCAAAAGAAATGAGACCTCAATGGCTCTGTGAGCTAGAAAAAGTTATTCATCCACACCGCCAGTAAACAATTTTTTGTCTGCTGTACCTTGTCGTTAAAGAAGATACCAGTGATCAAATGGAAACTCACGTTGTGGCGTAAGTCTTCTGGTGAATGGGAAATTTTGGGAAACCTATAGTCTTTGTTCTTCTCCAAAATGGATTATGGTGTTAATATTACTGGTACTCTGAAAATAGATAACCAGGGATTATACTCAAGAAATTTTAGTGAGAACCATGGTGGTGCCCAGTGTTTGTGCAGTAGGAATCTAGTCATTTGGCCCCAGCGTGAGACACAACAGAGGCAGCACCTGTCTGTTTCCTAATGTGGACCGTAACTTGCCCCCACTGCAATGGAGCCCCCAGGCCCTCTGGGACAATATCTAAAAAGACTTGAGATACTCCACTTGAAGAAGTTGCATCCATACTCCTTTTATCTTGCCTTTGCTTTGTTCTTTTCGACTTCGTCTGATGGCTTCCTGCTCTTTTCCTCCCTCCTTCCCTCCCTCTCAGCCTCACTCAGCCTCTCTGTTGGCTTAATTTTGTTTCTCTAGTGTTGTTTCCAAAACTATACTTCTTCAACAACATTTATTTGTCTCTGTATTTCACTCCTTATTATTACAACTGACTTCTCTGGCTTTGTCTAAATGAAAATTTTTGTAATCAAGTTTGTTACATTCAATAGCACCGTGAACACTGGGTAGACAAAATTCATGAACTGTTTATAGTTTTTGTTTTTATTCACACATATATTGGTGCAAAAAAATCACTCTGTCAGTAATACAACCCTAGATAAGAATCCTTATCACTCTCTTCTTATGAGTTGACTAGACAGGGACATTATCTGAACATCCTTGTGATCATCTGTAAAACAGAAAAAAAAATAATGTTTTTCTCCCAAAGTTATATGAGTCTTTGGGAATGAAAAAATTAACAACACAATTCCAAGTACCTGTTTAAGGACCCTCAAAAAATTGGCTTTATCTCCTTCTTACCACAAAGAAAAGACTGCACTGGGAGCTGTTAATATAGCAAGGGGAAGAAACAACCTCTCTTCCAAGGAGCTTATAAACTAGTAGAGGAGGAGACGTAGTTGGAAATTGTAACTTTATTTCAAGGGTCAATTACCATGATTCTCTAAACTGTCAAAGAAGGAGGCAATATTTAAATAAATATACAGGGAAAGGCAATAATATAAATGATAGATATAAATAAATAAATAAATTTAAATAAAAAAGGGGCAATAATATTATAATATTGTTGTCGTAGTAGATCAAGCTTTTGTCAAGGAGAAATTTCCACTAGGTTTTGAAGGATAAATACAATTCTGGTAAGAGAAGATGGGAGGAGAGTGCTCCGGGAAAGGCAATGCCAGGAGCAAAGACAAGGGAGAAGTAATACAGGGAGGCCGCACTAATGTATAGTATAGTTGGGGTGGCAAAGAAGCGTGAGGGGAGTGGGGTGGGTGGCTTCTGATGAACGTGAGGGGAGAATTGGTGGTGGATATATATACCTGGGAAAGACCAGGTGGGTAGACAGGTGTTAAATGTTAGGCTGGGAAGTTTGAACTTCATTCTGTAGTGGTTGGAGAACCAATGCAAGCTTTAACCAAAGAAGTGATAAAGTTATGGCTTTACTTTAAGATGGCCAGTCAGGATGGGTTTGTGGTCGAAAGGAGACAGCAAGTGCAAAAAGATTGGAAGTTTGAAAGAACACTATTGTCTGAACCCAGACAAATAGATACCAAGGGCCTGAGCCGGGGCAGTGGCAATGAAAGTGAGAACGGAAGAGTGAAGAATAAGAAACAAGGAAGGGTAACATGGTAATTTCATGCCTGTGCTGTTTTGATTTCTGTATCTCTGACTCCATCACCCTCTATATGGACCTTCCTGCAGCTCTGACTCTCACTCATTGTTTCTCTAAGTAACTGCCTGTGACTTCTTTCTCCCCCTGTGGAAACTCATGCTGCAAGTACATGACCCTTCTCAGATTATTTGCCAGCAGCTAGGAGGTCTATGTCTTTTCTCCCAGAGCTTTTGTTCAGGTGAGAAAACAGCTTGCCTGGGAGCTGCTTGGAGAAAAACAGACTACAGAACCTTCTTTCGAGCCTGGCCCATTAACCAAACTTCTCCCAGGCTTGTCTCCTTTGCTCTTCCAATACTAAATAGTCCTGAATTCCCCTGGTCCTCCATCTGTCTGCATGTGTCCTAGATCTCCCTGGGCAGGGATTAGGTAATTGTGCCATTCCCATCCGCATGCCCAGGGGTCTGGCAGGAGGGAAGCTGCTGGCTGGCAGCAGTGGGCTGAGCAGGAGCCAGGGGAGCGTCTGCTCCAGGAGTCTCTGAGCAGCTTGCGGCTGTGCCTGGTCCTCTGAGGGGCAGCCACGTGCCTGTCTGCCCTGGATCTGCCTCCGTTCAGAGGCCAGCTCTCAAAAGACTGGAGAGCACAGGTCCAGACCAAGGAAGACACTTACCATTATCAGGCTGCCCACCCAGGTCCAGCCCATGGGAAACCAGACCCTGCTCCACTTCTTTCCTTCCTCTCTGCCTCCACCTCCTCTCTCCAGAGCCTAACCTTCTAGCTCAGTTATTAACATGGAATTAATGGGGGAAGAAACTCAGGAGATAGGCTTGCCAAAATTAAATGATCCAAAGAGTGTTTCCATTTGACTTCAGAGTACATTGAAATATATAAATATATGTGTGTATGCATGCATGTGTGTGTTCAATGTGTACCAACATGTATGCATTCAATATATATACCTTTAAATATATGTGTATATCTGTATGCATATATGGAGAAACACACATATATATACACGTAAATATGTGCCTTGGTATATGTTTGTTTAAATATAGATATACTAATACTTATATACACACATACATGCACATGCCAAAAATTAGGCACATAACTGGCATGGGTAAACAAGCTTCATATGAAATATTTCTCATCAATAATCCACAACATGGATAATTAATATGAATAGTGGAGAACATGCTCTATTTTTAACCAAGTAAACAATATAGTCAACATCTCCCTATTCCTTCCTATTTGGGGAGGAGGAGGAATTGCACATTTCTAGGAATAACACAATTTCTCAATTTGGTCTCAATTTGGTTTTCTCAATTTGATGTTTATTTTTAGGCTGATGTAGCTTATGGGTCTTTCCGTTGCCAAACATGTTGTAGTTATTGTCTCTAGAATAAATTCATTGCCTAGAAAATTGCCTTCCACGCTGATAACAAACGAAAACGCCAAATTCCTCAGGACAGCTAACTAGTAGCCACAAAACCCTGCAAGCTGCCCCCACACCACTCGATTTTAATGACTTGTAGTATTTCTTTAAACTATTAGCTTTTACTCAATCATTATTCACTATTTTTTTCTAAAATATGTGTGTCTTTCAGAGAAAATGGACATTGGCTGCTCACAAAACTATGAAAATATTAAAATGAGAGAAACTTCAGATGTCTAATGGCACAATGATCTCCCTTCATAGGTGAAGACAGACACTCAGAGACTATCCATGACTCACCATGTTCCCATATTTATTTACACATTTCTGCATAGTTTTCTACAATATTTGGAACCTCCTTCAATGGTTTATTTTGAAGACTAACTCAATATTGAGAATTTGACTCTGTGACTTGAATCCGGTGTGGATGTCCAATAAACAGCAATTCCCTTATCCTTTCCTTGAGTCCTTAGGTATTATTTTCTAAAATTTTCTTCAGCTCACAGTTGGTAAGTTAACCTACTTACTCACACACATATGCGGTATTGATCAAACATTTTATTTTTGTGTGTATTAAGACAGCCATGATGGGATTCCTTTGATTTTTATGATCAACTAACTACTTCCATGGTTACTATGGATCTGCATCTAACCTTGGCCACAATTTTTTTATTTAATCTTTATTGTATTTTTTCCCTTTACCATTTAGTCCCCTTACACTCCCCTCCTCCCCCAGCAATCACCACACTGTTGTCCATGTGCCTAACTCCTTTTTCCTTTTTGCTCAATCCTTCCACCCCCTAACTTCGCCCCCTCCCCAGACCTGTCAGCCTGCCTTCTATCTATGAGTCTGTCCTCATTTGTCTTGTTAGTTCGATTTGTTCATTAGATTTCACATATGTGTGAAAACATATGGTATTTGTCTTTCTTTCTCTGACTGGCTTATTTCACTTAGCATAATGTTCTCCACATCTATCCATACTGTCACAAAGGGTAATTTTTTTTTTTTGGCAGAGCAGTATTCCACTGTGTAAAAGCCCCATAGTTGTTCTACCCACTCATCTACTGATGGACACTTGGGCTGCTTCCATATCTTGGTGATTGTAAACAACACTTCAATGAACATAGGAGTACTTATGTTCTTTCAGATTAGTGCTTTGGTTTCCTTCAGATATATTGTTGACCACAATTTTTTTGCTTTGTTTAATATTTGCAGTAATTCGTTTTAGCAGTTTTAGCAAAGCAGCTAACACTTTGAGGGGTTGATTCAACTGAGGTTATTTAACCAGTAACTTATCTAGAATTGTCAGAATAATCTATTAATATCATCCAGAAAATGTGTTTCACTTAACCACAAATAAAACAGGATTTTGCTTATCTAAAACAAATAAAAAAAACATTGTAACCAGATAATCTCTGACTTAACTTCTACCTAATTGCCTGACCTAGCTAATCTCTGAGTATCAGTTTCCTCCTCTGTCAAGCAGTATCTATACTTGAACTGCTTGCCTCGTATTTATGTCAATATTGAAAGATAACTGTGTAAAAATGCTTTATTAATTTATAATCTGCCACACTATAAACCCACAAAGCATGGTCATATATTCATCTCTGTTTTTCCAGCACTTGGCCTAGTGCCTGGCCCATAGGAAATGCTCAATAAGTACTTGTAAAATGGAATTGAAGTACATAGTACTGTATATTTGCAAGACAATGATATTCTTTCTCCACAAAGTCTTAGGCCAGATGACAGCAAAAAACTGCCACAAGGCTCCTTTCAGTCCTCTACCAATTTTCAAAATAAAAATAAAAATGCAGTTCCTTTTTTCCAAATTCAGGAAATTTGAGGGTTTCTGTTTAAAGTGTTGTGGTGATGAGTTAGAAAATAGCATATTTGTTTGCAAAGGTTTGATGTGCTGGTCCAAAAATTCATATTTGGGTGTCAGCTCAGTCAATGATTTATACTGTATAAATTTGAGCATCTGCTCTGCCCTCCTCCGTTTCATCATGTGTTCCCATCTACTCCCGATAATAGCAGTAACAATAATAACAGTAAATTGCCCTCTGGCCAGAAGCTGAGATAAACTCTTCTGACTTTATCACCCCTTTTAATTCTCATATCAACTTCATGGATGTGGAATTTTTATGCCCTTTTCATACAGAAGAGAACTGGAACATAGAGATGTGTCTGGAACGACTCAGCCAGTCAGCATCCAACCCAAGTCTGCCTGGTTCAACCCTCTTAACTAAAAACTCCATGGACTCCCTAAGCCTGCTGCAATACCATCGACACTCCCCCAGACATTTGTTGGAGCAAGAGAAAGTTAGCATGAATGTAATCAAAGAATAATAACCAGTAACATGATGATAATAATTACCATTTATTAAATACTTTCTATGGACTTTAAATGCATTATCTTATTAATTAATCATAATAATCCTATTAGGAAACTGTTGCTATTGCTATTTTAAATTGGAAACAACTGAGGCTTTGCACTGTTAATCAACTTAACAAGTTATTTAATCATAAAGTTACATAACCAAAATGCAATTTATTTTATATCATAAAGCCAGTGCTTATAAGCACTAAACTATAACCCAAAGTTACATAGATAAGAAAAATAATCTTGAAGATAGGATGCTCCTATGTTAATAAAAAATTTTATTTTCATAGTTCTAATTCCCTGTTAAAACTTTTTTCCTCAAAAACTCTAAAAATATGTGAGATGACAGCAGTGAAATAGACCTAGGCCTTCTCAATGAGAGACACTTTCAAGGAATAAAGCACTCATCTGTGACCTAGCCTTCATCTACATAGCCTACATAGGCAGCACGTGACAGAAAGTCGAGCTTTTGTCAAAAGAGAATTTTCTCTCAGATTCTACTCCAGAGCTTGGGTAGGGGCCAGCCTGGGACATAGAGGGGACAGTGTTTCACATGTAAAGGACAATTTGAGGGAATGTCAAAAAGTACTCATACTTCCACCAGCTCTGGCTGTTTGCAAATATGACATCTTTATGTAAATACCAGGCAAACAACCACTGAGAATCATTTCAAACCTTTTGAATAAATCAACTAGTTCAAATCATGCCTCCACCATTTACTAGCAATGTGAGCTTGAACAGGTTACTCTACACCTTAGCTTCCTAATTTATAAAATGAGAATAACAATAGTGTCTCCTTTTAGGGATGGTTTTAGGATTGAATGAATTAATACATGTAAATCACTTAGAAATGTGACAGTACAGAGCATCTGATAACTGCTAGATGTGAGATGTGATTGTTCTTATCTGTAAGTTTATCTTTATCCCCCTATAATATTCTTTGCAAAGTAAAAATCCTCTTAATAAGGGTCAAGTGACATGTGGACATGATTATTCATTATTATGAATGACAGGAAAAATCTAAATTATATAATTTAATTTTATAAATTATGGTATTTTAACATGGGATGCTAACCGGCCAAAACAAGTAGTTATGGGTTCTGGGCAAATGGAGGAAAGGAGTGACAGAATGACTCACTCTATATTTTTTGTTTCTTAAATATTTTTTAAGATTTTTTAAATTTATTTTTATAAAGAATGGAAGGGAGGAAGAGAGAAGGAGAGAAACATCAATGAGTGGTTGCCTCTCACACCCCCCACCCACCCCCACCCCCGCTGGGACCTGCCCCAGGCATGTGCCCTGACTGGGAATCGAATGAGCAACCCCTTTGATTTGCAGGCTGGCACTCAATCCACTGAGCAACACAAACCAGGGCTGTTTCTTAAATATTTTAAGCCAAATCCCTCCCTTGATTAACCAAGTCTTTTTATTAAACTTTATTTTTATCATCATCATTTCTTAGTCATCAGCATTTTATGTAAGAAGGATCCCTGGAAAGTTTTAACTGAAGAAAACTAAAAGAAAAATATCATGAGAAGAGGTGTTAGTTTTTTAAAAGTTAGTAGGTTCACCTAAATTTTTGATAATATTCTGTCTTTCTGTGGTCCACCTCTCTGTGGTTTGATGGCTTAGATTGCTCATGGTGCTAGGTTTCTATAAACGAGGAGATGTGTTTTTCTCAACCGCAGATCATATAGTTGATTGTTTCAATGGCAGAGATTGGTCCTTCTAGACTTCTAGCTACTTAGTTTAGACCTTTCAAATCTTCTGGAAAGATCCATTGAATTATGGGATATATATATTCTCTTGATAGGCAAGTCTGTGCTCTGCTGGCTGCTCACAGGACTTAAGAGTCCTAGAAAGTTAATAGACAACAGTGAGGAAAAACTTGGATGACCAACAACACAACACAATGTTTAATAAGACTCACAGCTTTATTTCTGCTAGAAAAAAAAAAGGAAGGGAAAACAGTCTCCTTTTTTTACAAAAAGTTTAAACAATTGCTTTGCTTTACCTAATAAAGTCCCTAGAAGAATGAAGCCACTCTGGTTTGGAGAGTAGGCTCTTTCCAACAACCCTACATTCCTAAAAGTTCATTCAGTTATAAAGTCCTTCTGAACAATCCTAGGGACTCTTGGTTCATGGGAACCATATTCCCCAAAAGCATAAAGAGCCAATTCCTCAAAAATAACTGGCTTGTTTTAGAATGAAGAAAAATCTAAAAATATTAACTTGCATAGCCATTCAAATTATTGCTGATTTTTATAAAATCATTGCAGGTAATTCTGCACTAACTTCCACATTTTTTCTCATCCCAAACTCAGGATCTCCAGAAAAATTAAGAGTTACTTTCCTAATGAAGCTTTAAGGAGGTTTTATAAGCACATATATGGAATCTAAGGAATTTGCATAAAAAGAAGGGGAAAATAAATTAAATAAATAATATCTAATAAATAACTCAGACAACATTCATTATCTACAAACTTAAACACTAAAAAATGCTAACTTCAAGGATAGATTCCCCCAACCTCCTCTCACAAAGGAAAATGTCAGCACAGACTCAAAACATGCAGGATGGCTTTGGATGCTTCCCAGAGGGTTTACCAACCAAGGGTAAAAAAATCCAGCAGGGTTGGAGCTACAAGCAAAATGGAAAGAAAATAACTTAGATTTCAAGGAGGTATAAATAGGAGGGTAAAAAAAGGCAAGATGCACAGATAGTTTGGCCAGTTCTAGGCAATAGCTGAGCTGTAGAAAATGATTTACTCATCTGTCTGCCTTATCCCTTTTATTCATTGTACTTTTTTGTGTACCGAGCACCCTGAACTCATCCTCTCTGGCAGGAGCAGGATGCAATCCACTATCGCATAAACCATTTAGGCTTTTAGCTTGTTTTAAATAATTGTCCTGGCAGATTGACCAGGATGGTAACATTTCTCTGGAAAAAGATACATTTGACAAAACTGGTGCTGCTATTAAGGAAGAAGGGGAGTTACATGATGAAAAATGAACATCCCATGAATCAGGATAAACTTGTGATGAAGATAGAGATTGGTAAAAGCATTTCACTGACCCTGGATTTGATATCTGCATTGCTGTCTGGTTACTCAAAATATTATCTACAATATATAATAATGAAGTATATTTTACAAGTGGGAAAGAGGTAACAATTAGTGGAGGAGGATACACAAAATTGTATATATGTTAGAAAAATTAAGTTTGGTCAATAAATTGATTGGTGCTTGTGCTTCTAGAAAATATGATATTGGTGTGGACAGAGGTCAGTGATTTTAAACATGTTTTCTTTAACCAAAAAAAAATTCAACTTTCCAAAGAAAATCTAGTGATTTACCTATGGCCAGATGTGAGCCAGAGGGAGTCTCCAAACTATGATATACCCATAGTTAATATAGCCAACAGCCATTTTATTGCATTGCTCTTGAATGTGACCCGGGCTGTTTGCTGATTCCAATAATAGCACCTGAGCTTCATCAGAATTTCCAGAACCCTCTGGTTATGGAGGCCATGAAATGGTCTAGATGATTCTCTAAGTCCCATTGGTTACAGGAGTCTGAGGTTTCAGTGACCTGATTACCCCATCTCCAGTCCTAATAAAAGTGCTTTTGAAATGTTATCAAGAATTAAGTTGGTATGAGATATCAATTATAGTTCTCAAATTACTAAGGAAGTTATGTTCAGCTTGCAGCCCAACAAGAAATAGTTAATCTCTTAAAGAACATGTTTTGTTATTCACGGCAACAGCCAACTTAGAATTTTAGCCTCTGGAGGCTATTTTTAGATAGACATGAAAAAGTTCAAACATTTGGTCCCCAAGAGTCATGCACCTGGTGCTCCTTTGGCAAGTCCATTTGACCATCAACACATAGTATCCATCTCCTACTAGTCCTCCATCTTTTCAGTTTCAAGAAGTTTATAGAGCAGTCACCAAAGTTACAGAATTCCAGAACTGTGAAGGACTTTAGAGATCATCTAGACTGAGAATAATTGCTTGATTTTACCAGCAAGTAAACAGAGGCCAGAAATGGAAAATTACTTGGCATAGATCATTCAATAAGTTATTGGTAACACTAGAATAGGACCTAGGGCTTCTCTTCTATTTCCACATGATTGTAAACATGAAAAGAAATAACTTCACATGAAGACCCTAAATAAAGGAATCAATACAATTTGAGAAGTTGATGAGAAAAGAGAGTGACAGGTGTAGCAGGGCCTAAATGGACTGGTACTAATGTATTTGATATACATCTATGGGGTTCCTTGAAGGTCTTTGAATCTTCAGCTCAACCACTTGAATTATGGAAAGCATCTCCACATCATCCTCTGAAATGCTGATCTTACTGCTTTAATCAGTGAAGATTGTATTGAGTTGAGCCCCAATGCCATGGTGGGGGTAGGAATCATAGGACATATCTATGGGAACATCATAGCGAGCGGTTCCAGCTTGAAAGGGAGTTGAATGCACATGCCCTGAGCTTAGACTTGCAGAGGGGTAATGTGGCATGAAGCTATAGGATTTATCCAGGTCAGGAGAGCCATCTTGCTTCAAGGAAAAGTTTCCACTGATGCTCAGGGGTGGAGTAAGTGGGCCGTCATAAGGTGGTGTAGTGCAGTCAGGTGCATGATTCCCAAAGGATGATTCTCCCAAAGTCTTGAATATTGGGGGTTTCAGATTAATAAGATGTGTTTCCATATGGCCATAAGGAGGGCTGGGGAGCCCAGGAGACTGATAGTTGAAGTTGTGGACAGAGATGGCAGAGTCACAAACAGCAGACTTCTCCTCATGTTTCTCTAAGAGGGTAGACTGTGGGCCCAGTTGGAGGCATCCAGCCACCAAATTGCTAGTGGGCTGAGAGAGCCCTCTACAGAGCATCTCCACAAAACCCTTCCCTTCGGGTGTCTGGCCAGTTTCCAGGACCTCAGACAAAGCCCAAATATAGTTCCTGGCCAGTCTAAGAGTCTCTATCTTGGACAGCTTTTGGGTTTTAGAGTAACAGGGCATGACTCTCCTCAGGTTGTCCAGGGCATCATTCAGGCCGTGCATCCGGGTCCGTTCTCTAGCATTGGCCTTGACCCTTCGAGCCCTGAACCTCTCCAGGCGAGCCTTTGTCATCTTCTTTTTCTTGGGACCCCTTCTCTTAGGTTTCTCCTCGTCTTCTTCCTCCTCTTCTTCTTCCTCAATACTGTCATGCTCTTCAGCTAAGCTGCCAAGCATCCCATAAACAGTTGGTTTTCTCTCCTCCTCCATCTCATTCTGAGAACCCAGACTTTTGTCCATCCAGGAGGGTGTGTTGACCAACTCTGTCATCTCCTTGGGTTTCACATACACTTTTGCCATTTCTAGGTTCTGGAAAATGAAACAGCAATGTTTAGCACCTCTGAATATTTTATTTGACTTTAAACTAAACTTTTTTATATACCTTGGATATAAAGTACAATATTTGTACTGAGATTCAACTTAACAATTATCTAATCCAAGACCTCCATTCTAAATAATTAATATAAGACTCAAATAAATTCCTAAGACACTTATTTTGCTATGGCACATTATAAGAAAATAAAGTATAGAAAAAAATTGACTTGATTATTCATTACAGTGTAAATGCCTAACTGTTTTTATTCATGGGTATCCTAATGTAATAATAACTGGCAAACCAGTCAAAATATTTTTTCTTTTTTTCCAGAATTCTGATCATGAAGGGAAATAGATTATAAGGGACATATAAATTATTGTCCAAATAGAGAAATTTCTGTAAGTGAAAAAGGATGCTAAAGTAATTATAATTAGATAATATGTCTATAATAATTATAATTATTACAAAATTTAAGAGCATATCAATCAATAAAATAAGTAAACTGTTGCATTTCTACACCATAAAATAAATGAAAAGCTGTAGTGAGATTATTCAGACTACTTTGTATGTATTCTACAAAGAACTTCCCAGCCTCTATGTGGAGACATAGCACATGTACCTAACCTATAACATCCCTCACTTCCCACTGACTCTGCCAACTGTTGACTTCAAGCATCTCTTAGGCAAGAACCATGACACAACTGGTTGGTATATCACATAGCCATGGTATAGGTCTCTCGTCATCACCAGAAGAGCATTTTGTTATTCAGCAAGCATTTTGTGGTCTGTGTAGTGTTTACAGTGTTAGAGGTGTCAGTGATATGGTATCAAAAAGGTTCAGGAAAAGAGAGAGGGTTACCACTGATCATCTTTCAAATTTGCTCATATGTTAAAGTGAGAACACTTTCCATTGTGCATGCATCTCACACCACCAGAAAAGAATATAGCAGCCTCTAGAATTACAAGCCATGAGTCTACCAAACCTATTTAAGATAATTTTAATGCAACTTATATTATAATGGTGCTTCATTAAAAATGAAAAATCTGGACCAAATGCTAAACTTAACAGAACATGGTAATTGTGAACATCAGCAAGGGTGGCTTCAGACAAACACTGAAATAACCTGACTGCTTTAATTCACTTAACAGATACCGTTTACTCAGAATTTTTTCTAAAAAATTTACAAGTTGAAAACATTTGGAAACCAGAAGAGACTGTGTCTTAGTAAACATTTTACACTCAGTCCTGGAAGAATGTGGATTGTTTTGAGATTTGTTGAGCGATTTCTGGGTGTCTAATTTACCAAATAAAAATATCTGTTAAGCTCCATTGGGTCACCTCAGTTTACCAGCTAGTCTTTGAAATGTTAAACCCTGCATCACTTCCATATATAAAAAAGAGGAGAGCATATTTTTTTTACCTTTGGAGCTTGAGCCTCAAATCAATGAATGCAAAGATTAGGACATAGCTTTTAAAAATATAAATATATGATTTGATTTGTTTCTGGTAATCTGAGCTTGTTTTCCTTGTAACCTCATTTACCTCCTATAAATAATTAATGTTACTGCTTTGCAAAAACAACCTAGGTTTCATGTTAATCAGCACGGAAATCATGTCAGCTTGACTTACTCACTTAATAAGGCTTTCTGGGTAAGCAGCTTTATTGAAAACACACATTGGAACCTATTGGTCACCTGGCTGCCCAAGCCAAGTCAGAAAATCCCACTTTTAATATGGATGATAGAGCTTGTGTGCTGAGCTGCACTGCTAACTCAGGCAGCTACCCAGCGGGAGGGTGAAAGATCTAATTAACTTTCTGTAAAAGTAACACAGACCTTTCAATGGCAGGTGCACTCTGAGGTCAGTGAGGATGGAGTAGGCTTGGGAAACCTAATGTTCCACACGTAATTATAATTACATTTGCATAGCCTTATAGCAAACCTTTGAGGGAAATGAGGATTGTTATGCTCATTTTGCAGTCAATGTCACTGTGGGTCAGGAAGGTTCAGTGATGGAAATGCGAAGATATAGAGCTGGTAGAATAGGATGTAAAACCAGTTCTGATTCCAAATCCTAGGTTTTATGCCCATTTCTTTCCTCTTCCATCACAGCTACAGGAGGAAAGAAAGGCACTTTGACTTCAGGAAGTGTGGATCGGTAGAGCTACGTCACCAGGAAGTAGCCACCAGCCACAGCTAGGCTAGTTTAAGTGTTCTCTGCAGTGTCTCTTGGCTCTCGTATTCCAGGATTCCTTCCTCTTCCAAATATTTTCCTTGTTGCTTTCACCCATTTATTCCCCTTGCTTTTACCCTCTGCTTCCTTTTCTCTTCCTCCTATTTCTCCCATGTCCTCTTATCATCATTGTTACCACTAAGAAACACTTACATGCATGGAGAGGTGAGGAGGAAGGACGAGAAGGAAGATGCAAGGGAGGAGAGTCTACTGAACTGTTCCGGAAACTTAACCCCACCCTAGCCTCTGTATTTGACCTTTTTTTATCATCCTAACCTCCCTACTTCTGGACTTCAGCCAAATTCTGTCAATCCTCACCCCCATCAAGGAGCGAGGCCAGGAGAAGAGAGTAGACTACCTTTTGCTCTTAACATAATTTGATGGTCTCCATAAGAGTCAGAGAGCTGCTTTGAAATCAGATTGTTGGCAGGTATGTTGGAAAAGAACCAACTGACTTTGGCTGAAATAAGGGAAATGGCAACCAAGTGTCATCCTAGTTCCTCTGGTAATTATGGGAAGGATATAGAGGGTTCCAGCTGAACTTCATCTTTTCCCACATGAAGCTGAAATTACTCATACTCTTCTGAGAGTCCCAGCTCTTCTAATTCCTGCTTATTGATCTCAAACACACTACATAAGCTCTCTGATCTTCCATTTCCTCTTTGATAAAATGGGAATAAGATGTATTTTATATGCTCCTTGTAAAACAAATAAAATATGAAAAAGGATTTTGTAAGCTTTAAGTGCTATGAAAACATCCATATCTTTATCTTGTGTTTATCTTTGGGTTTTCTAATCTAAACCATTAACACATATTTGCTTGTTCAAAAATAAAAATTGTTTTTCACAAATGAATAGTAAAAGTAGATTGTATTGACTATTGTGCCTCTCCTGATTGGCTCCAAAGATCATCGGCTAACTGCCCTGTATCCCACCCTTTTCCCAATGTGCCCAAACAGCACAGGCTCTGGAGTCAGATGACTTGAGTTCAAATTTCAGCTTAATTACTTACTAGATATGTAAACTTAGGCAAGTTTCATAAGCTCTCTATGGCTCAGTCTCTTCTTTAAAATGGGAATAATAATAGTCTTACCTCATGGGATTGTAGTGAGCATAAAATGAGCTATTACATGTAAAGACTTTGAACGGTGCCAGACAAGAAATGCCATGTGTTGGGTGTTATTTTTCCTAAAGCTCACCATGAGTTTCTCTGGCCACATGGACAAAAATGGGTATAATTATGATCTACATCTAATGTTGATTATATGTCAACAAAACCCTGCTTCACCTCAACTCCCACTTCAAAATAGTCCCTGATCTTCAACCTCAAGGAAACTAAGTATCGAAGCTCCTGTTCTGTTGCAAGGGGTGAGGATACAGAGTTCTATCAACTGCCTCTACTGGACTGACTACATTTTTTTCCACCTTATTCAGGAAAGAGGTTAGACTCTCTCATTCTGGTTTATAATTGGGAAGCAACAACTGGCCAGATACTCTGACTCAGTCACATGACTTTTCGGGTTCATGAAGTTTCTGGTGGAATACAGACAACTATTGGCACTTGGACAGTGTTCCTTTTATCTTTGATTAAACTATACTGGGGATATGACTTTCCTACAAGAATCAATGCCAGAGCTCTGAAGAGAAAAGTGAAGTGTTTCCCAACAGACGTAAAAGCCAGGACTTTTCAAAGATAAACCAAAAAAAGTATTTCCTTTGACCTTTTCAATCTAAATATCTTCAATACATCAAAAGATAAGCAAAAGGAAAAAAGAAAAATATACAGTTTTATATTTGAGTTGAAAATGTATGTGATGCAGTTCTGAGTTTTGATCAAGGAAACCAACTTGATTCTCTACAGAACAGGCACCTAACTCTACCACGACATTTAACCTGTTAATGAGCCAGCTCAGAGATGTATTAAAGGAAGCAATAAACTGAGACCTTCTTCCACCACTCATCAATTAAATGAGAACATAGAAGTTATTTTAATTATTTTACCCTTAGGGCAAAGTGGAATAATATTTTTGTCATAACTCATTTAGAAGATTTTACAAAAAGTAAGGAGATAATAGAAGCACAAGTACTTTGTAAAATTATTGTGCAAATATAATAGTTGGCAACTGTTTCATAGAAGCTGTATAAAAAATCTATTGCACCATTTCACAACTATTGTGATACACCATTTTGGATTTCCATATCCTAGAAAATAAAGTAGCTTTCAAATTCTACCTGATGGCAATTCCAGTATGACAAAAATCAGCGAATACTGACTCTGGAGGCAGAATACAGCCCCCTTACCCCCGACCCTCCAAATACATTCCAACCCTATAAAGCTCACTTTAGCCTTTGATCTTGGAATTTGGACTTCCTTACGCATTTACACAATATAACAAAATCCTCCCCTTTCTTTACGATCCTTCCATGAAATTTTAAGTTTAGCCAATTTTCTCATAGTTAAATTTTTCCCCACTTTTTAACTGTTTTAACCTGTTCTAACAAAATGTTTGCTTAGGCAACGACTGTAACTACCCAGTACTTTCATTACTGGGACTGAGGTCCTTGATTCATTACTATTGTGTAGAGCTTTCCTGGAATTTATCCTACACTTTTACTAATTTTTTATTTGTCATGGAGAAGTTTTAGTTGATGAATAAGTGGGTAAGGAGCACTGGCATGTGTGCCTGTGGTGATTAGACAGTGTCTTACCTCCTTTTTATTAAATATTTCATTGTTGTTCTATTACAGCTGTCCCAATTTTCCCCCTTTGCCCTCCTTTACCCATCCCACTACCGCTCCCACAGTCAATCCCCAACCTGTTGTCCATGTCCGTGGGTCAGTAGAGTCTTACCTATTAAAAGCTGATTGTATTCTCTTCACCTCCTGATCCTATAGCTAAATCCTAAACACAACAGGAATGGGAGTTATTCAGCCCAGTTTCTAGAGAATCTAAGGGCCACACAGACTAAATGACTTTTTCAGAGTTTGCACTGAAAAGACGAAATGGAGATCAGGTTGCTCACAAATTGCACTGCCTGAAAACAGCTGATCGACTGGCGCTTTCCTACAGAACCTTTCATATTCTACTACCTCCCTCTTGAGTAATACCTGCACATACACATGATGTGCTTGCATGCACATCTCATCCAGCATAGCCATGTCATACTTCAGTTTTCATAGCCTTAGATCCTAATGATGAACTTTGCAAAAATAAGTTACTCAGTCCTTCACTTTTCCCTCCCTGTTCTCCAGCATTTCAATTCTGGTCCCTTTGTCAAAAAATGAGGGAGTCAATTTACATTTATTAGAATTTTCTGAATATATATTTGGGGTGGGTGAATGATGTGTTAGAGGCGATAGAGGTTGGTAGAAGGCACAAATATGCATAGACAACCTTTCCCTTCTGATTCCCTATCTGAAAGAACTGAGGGAAGGGAAGTTCTCCCCACTCTATTTCAACTGAGGGTTTTTAGCAGACCAAAGTGAACAATGGTAAGAATACCCTAGTGGCTTTACAGCATCTTTTTTCACTCCCTATTCTGTTTTTTCCTCTTCCTTCCTCTCCCTCAACTCCTTGCAGAGCCCCAAAATGCTACAAGCAGAGTGGTGTATTAGGTCAGTTCTTCAAACCTACTTTCTGAACTACCTTGAAAAGGCAATGAACTTTTTAGACATTTTTTCTACATTTATAAAATGGGAGGGTGGGTTTGATGGGAGTTGGGGGTGGATGACTTGTAATCTCTACTGTCAAAAAATGATTAAGAATGTCTGAGTTTCACTTTGGGTGATAGGTACTATTGGAATTAGTGAAGTTATTAAAATTTTAATATCTGTATTTAAGTATCTGACACTCTCTGCTTCTCTATTTGTTTCCCGCTCCCTCCTCCCACAGCCCTAAAGAGACTTACCTCACCCCAGCTGCTCTTCTAGGTCTGCAGAAACGTCCCACAGAAACTTCTGTAGCCTCTGTCCCACCCCAGCCGCTGGCTCACCTCTGGCAGTGGCAGTCCCTGGCGTGAACTCTGCGAATCTGTGTCCTGAAGGAGACCTAGAGAAGCCAAGTTTCCCTGACCATCCAGGTCATAGGGAAAGGAGGTGCTTTTAGCAATCCATGTTAAAGCCGGCCACTGCCTCTTAGAAATGCCACCAGATCTGGCTTCTCTGGCTACTACTTATTTTACTCCTTCCTTGGAGCTCTGCGTGCTCCTCCAGGAAGTCTTTGGGCTAATGCTGTCTTTGCAGCTGGTTTAGTCAGTCTTCAGTACCCCTATCCCTGGTTAGTTCCCGGAGGGGAGCTTTCAGGACCACAGCCTCTGGGCAGCTCCTGCTCTGTGGCCAGAGTCTCCAATCACAGCAGTTTTGATTGCTTTCCCAGCTGACCAGGGAGGTGTGATTCTGCCCGCAAGCTAACTCCTCCCCTTTCCTATCCAAAAGACACACCTACTTCAAAGTATTCTTTTGGCTAGGTCCAGCTTAGCTGTTAGTTTGTTTGTTCCTTCGTTTGGTTAAATGCAAGGAGAGTTGCTGAAGTTGAGAGGTAAAGAAAAAGAGGACTGGAAATCTTTGTGGTTAAAAAGGTAAGAAATGGGAGTGGAGCAATGTAGGCAGAACGGGGAAAGAGAATTGGAGAGAGACTTGAAGAGAGCTATGAAGGGCAAATAAGAATGCTGACCCGGGGGGTGGGTGGGCTGGGAAAAAAGAAAGAATGCTGACCCGCTTATCAAAAAGTGAAAAAGATTCATTCCCAGAACACAGCATCATTCACCTTACACGTGTGGATTGGTTCCTTTGGATATAAAACTTCAGAATTTTAAAGGCAGAAGGAAGAAGTAACTTCCTCTCTCTTCAACATCAAACTATTCCCATTTAAAACCCTTTTATTTTATTTAGTGAATATAGACAAAGCCATATCTATATTTGTTGTCCTTTTTTTTCAACTTTTCTTTGTTTAAAATTTACAAAAAACAAAAGGCAAATGAATGAAATTTTTTATTTTAAGAATGCTTAGCTGCTCAAATTACAAACTGGCATCCACTATTGTTTTTCAAAACGTATCATTAAGCATTCAGGAGGGAAAAGTCCACCTAAGTGGTAATGAAGTTGACGTAAAAAAAAAAAGTCATATAATTCCTAAAATTCCTGTCATATTATTTGCTAGAAAAGGAAAAGAAAATTGCAAAAATGTAAAGAAAATACACGGGTATGCTTATGACAGGGAGCTGCGGACCAAACTACCAAGACAAAGTTTGGCATCTTTGTCTTAGAGATTGTCAAATTTGGACTACTACCTCATGTAAAATTTGACCAAGATCAAATGATTAATTGTGAGTTCATTTTCAGGTGTAGCACTTGGCTGAATGATCTTCAGTAAATCATTTCTGGCATCAGTTTTCACATCTATAAAATTACCTGATCACATAAGTTTTTTCCATCTGTAGCAAGATAGAATTCTGAGTCCAAACTCAACCTCTTTTTGAAATTGACTTGAAGGAAAGTGTCCAGGTTTTTTGGAAATCATTTGCTCTACCAATGTAAGTGGTACGTGTGTCTAAAGGAGATGAAAAATTGTAAATATTTTTGTGTGTAAAAAAAGGTATAGAAGGTTAAAACAAAAGAATTTGTTTTATTGCCAATAAAGCTAAAAGAAATATCTTAAATTTGAAATAGTTAATTATTTTAAAATTCTGGCATAGGTATCTTGTCCTTCACAGAAAACAAGAAAATAAAAATTGACACTTTTTTTACAGTTTTCACAGGGAGGTCTTCATCTTAAGCAAAACTTTAAACTCTTACTAACCTTGTTTTTTATCCTTATTCAGGAAATATATGCTCATCAAAATAAACTTTATGTTCAGAGTAATTAAGTAACACATGCTAAGAATGGTGGATTTCTGAAAACCAAAATATAATTCACTGTTCAACCATAGGAAATTTATCTGTGGAGTAATTGGTGTTTAGAATAGAGCTGCAATGAGTACATGTAGAATGGATTGATCCCCTGCTCTGTGTCTTCAAAGTCACCTCCACAGATATTTGAGGGTTGATGACACTGGTGGTGTTGGTATTCTGTCTATGAAACGTTCAGAGGGACGGAAGAAAGATTAACATATTGAGACAAAGATAAGGGTGGGGACAGGACATTCTGTGGGGCTCCTTGCTTTCTCTGAAAATAATAAGGAGCTGGGCATATTAGGATTAGCTCTCTAAACACATCCAATTGTGTGTGTGTGCCTGAATGTGCAACCTTGGAAAGGAGTTGAGGAGGACACTGAATTTTCTTGAAGAGCTGCCTTTTGAAGAGGGAGAGATGGAACCTATTTCATCAGAATCAGTCTCATCACAGTTCCTCTCCTTATGCACTGGGCTATTCAACTCAGAGCAGGGACGGGAGCAGTGCATGCAGTCTGCAGAGGAAAGGGGGCGCAGACTGAATGCAGGTTATTTGCATTCATTCTCCTCCCCCCACATGGCTCCTGGGCCAGAGGGCCAATCTCCAGCCCTTCCTTCTTTCTCTGCTGCTTTTTGTAAAGCTCTGAGCTAACCTGTTAGAACCATCTGCTGGGTGGGGAAAATGTAACCAGCGCTCAGTTACAGGCCCATAGCCCAGGAGCCAGTGAAGCAGAGAGGAGGGAGGCAACAGGCAGATTTATGGACAGCAATCTGTTCCCCACACCCCCAGGCCCCTCTGCCAGGAGACAGCTTGATAATCCATCAACCCCACTAATGAATTAATTAGTATTCCCAGTAATCCTGACCCCCAAAGGAGACTGGCCTGTGGGCCCCTAAGGGGGCTAGAAACTGCCTTCTTCGACCAGACATTGAAAACCGGGACCAATGGCTGACATTAGGCCCCAGGGTGCTAAGCTGCAAGTCACAGACCCTGTTGTTAACGATCCCCAGATGTCCCTCCTCACCTTCCCTCAGGAGACAGCTAGCTTTTGCTGAATTAAAACCAAAACCACCAAAGTCCAGAGCCATAAATCGGGGACTATGGAAGGGAGGGCTGTGAACTTCCAGAAAGTGAGGATTAGAACTGTCCATATTCAAGATAGACTTGATCAGATCCTAAAGCTGCTCTCCAAGAGTGAGCACAAAGTTGGGTTGGGGTAGGGATGGGGGCAGAAGGTAAAAGATGCACAGTTCATGATCTCTAGAATCTCAGCATTCCAGTAGGAAAATGATGCAGGGTCAAAAATAATTGTGAAACAAAGTGATTTGTGACATGAATCTCTCCCGAATAAAGACTGGAGTAACACAGAGTCGTCAGCTGAGTTTTTGAATAGTCTGGAAGCTGGTATCTGGGAAGTTCAATAACCCTCCCTTACAATCACAGTCTCCATTGTTTTACAAGACTTCAAGGTGCAATTGGGAGAAAAAAAAAAATGCTTAGGAGTAAGGGAACCTGTATTTCAACCCCTAGTCTGCCTCTGACTGTGTGGCCATGCTGACTGATCTAAGCTGTCTCACATCATCAGTCAGTAATCAGGGTAGGTTACGATCCCTCCAGTTCCTTCTGGCTCTAACACTCAGTTATGATAACATAGTTCAATGTTACAATCCCCCTTTGAGACTAACACTAGCCCATTCAGAAGCATGTGACTGAGTGTCCAAATTTGAATAAGGGAACGAACGAGGTTAGTGACAAAAGTAGGTCTAGAAATCAGATTGTAGACTGGGTGACTTCTCTCCCCCCAGATTTCTGGTCTCTTTTGGGAAGGACACTTGTCTCAACCTCCTTCCACCCCATTTATTAAAGGCCTTGGCATTTGGGCACTCATGGGGCATACAGAGTGACTCATTTCAGCTGCAAAAACTACCTGCATTTGTGAAAAATCTGTTGAGAAACTTCACCTTTGAAAACTCTGTGCCATCTGTCTCCAGCATCCTTGTCTGTACTTGGTATCCCCATTCATAAGAGCAAAGTTCTCTAGGATTCAATTAAATCCTAACATTGCCATTGACTAACCATGCAACTTCAGACAAGTTATTATTTATCTCTCTGTGCTTCAGTTTCTTCATCTGCAAATTGAAAGCAATAAACTTGCTCTGAGGAGTATATATCTCATTAAGTATGAGATAATGTATATAAAGTACCTACTATAGAATCTGGCTCTTAGCAAATGCTTCATAAATGGTAGTTATCATTGGTATCTTGTCTTAAACATTTAAATCTAATTTTTCTTCCTTCAGAAATGAAGAATAAAACTGTCAGGATTTCCTTATAGAGGTTCTGTCTGTATGCCTCAATACAAGTATTTCTTTTTTATAGTAATGACCATACTATATTCATTTACCCAATAAATGTGTTTTATGCACGTACACAGCACTAGGCACTGCAAGATTCTGGAAATGCAGAGCTCATTGAGATTTCTCATTTCTATCCAACTTTCAATATAGTGGCAAAGGCAGAAAACCAAATTATATAAATGTATAATTTGAAAACTCCACTTCTCTGTCTTTCTAACATAGTTACATGTGCTCAAGGAGCCATATATGAAGCAGAGATGTTCATTACAGTATTGTTTTTAATAGTAAAAAAGTACATTATATTATACATTAAGTAACCAATGTTTAGCAAAAAAAAAATAGAATACTATTTAATTTGCGGTGAGTTGGTATATATATACTAACAAGAAATGTACTTTAGGTATCAACATATTGTAGGGAGAAGTGTAAAACAATTTTCAAGAATATAAGTTCAATATGATATACTTAATTTAAAAAATGTAAATATTAAATGATGGATATATTATTCACACACGTACAAATTGATAACAGTGAGTCTTTTTCTCAGGATATCTCAGTACTGAGACTAAGTAGATTAAGATTTGTGTAGTTATCAAAGGAAATTGCTTTCTTTTATATAAATAGGTTATAAAGGCAATATTGATACTAAAATATGTTCTTTTAAAAATTGCATTCCCTACTCATAGCCAAACTTATTTTCAGGAAGCATCTGATAGCCCCCAACTCCAAACACTGAGCTGGACAATATAACTCTTCCACAAAAAGGTCAGAACACCAGCTCCACCAGCTCTGCCCTCATATACACAGTCCCAGAGCATTTGCTGGGTCTTCGGAGCCAACTTTGTTGAATTTAAGAAGCTTCAATCATGTCATTCTCAGGCTCTAAGAAATATCTGGTGGAGGGCAAAGGGGATTTCCTAAGAATCTAGCCATGATTTATATCATTGGAAGAAAATTAAAATAAAGAAATGAATAAAACCAAGTCTTCTGAAAGGACCAAACTGAGCCCTGTGTCTGCCACTGTCAGGTCACAGCTGAAGCTCAGTTCTCCAAGAGGATGCTGCACCATTGCAGAGGCAGTCCCCTGGCGTCCAGGGTAGCTTTCTGCAGTCTACTCTGTCAGGCCGGCACTCCAATCACACCGCCTCTCCTAAATGTTCAGAATGAGGTAGAAGCTGATGAGAAGACACTAATTACTAACTGTAATAATTAGGGCTAATCTTTATAGAGCACTTACCATAAGTTAGATGCTGGTTTAACTGTTTTGCATGTATTATTTCATCATCACAGCAGCCGTATGAGGTAGGTGTTGGTGTTGTTATTATGTGTTTTACAAATAAATTTACCAAATACAGAGAGGTGAAATCAGTTGTTCAAGGCCACACAGAAAGTGATGGTGCTGGAATTTGGATGCAAATAGTCTAGCTCCACTGCTCAATATTCCTGAAGCAGAAAAATGACAGTTTATACATCCAACTCTATTCCCTGGCTGCTCCAGGAGGGACACTCAAAGTAAAATGACCAGCAGTCATTTCTGGTGTCTCAGCCTGAAGCAGCTGGCGGCATGACATCCTCATTTGGTTTCCCATTGTCCAAGATATCTTCAAAAGAATCATGTTTTGCTCACAATATACTTGCCTGAGATGCAATTTCAAGAGAGACTTTTACCACTACAACTGACAATGCAATGTGAGGAGATGTAGCATCTTGGTCCCAGAAACTCCTTCAATAGGAGAGATAATCCCCACTCACCTGGCCTTCCCTGAACCCCACTCCACCCCAGATCTTGTGCTTTAAGACAGTACATCATGAATTCAGGAAAGAAAGAATAAGCCTTCTTCTGAAAATAAAACAAATATTTTAGGATTTGAGGCAAGAGGAGTACTGAAATGTCTTCTTTGTGGGAGCCAGCTGTTCTTCAGCCAGAAATTCATCCTTCAGGTGAGCTTTCCTCTTTCTGTCACTAATTTCAATGGAACACAAATACCAAAAGAATACAAAAATCACCCATATAACCCAGTTTACAAACTCTGGTGTTCTGCTTCTAGAACAAATGATTTTTCAACCACGAAGGTCTGGTTGAACTTCCCAGATATTTTCCCCTTCTCCTTGTTCTCCCATCCTCTCAACTAGACACTTTAACTCCTGGTATGAGCCAGGAAGGCAGGGTATCAGACAACACAGAGAGTGCAAAGCTACACTGGTCCTCCGGGGTATGAAGGTGAGTATTTTATGATAGGAGATCATACAGCCAGGAAATGCTGTACTTTGAAAGCCTGCTTCTTGCTATGTCTCTTTTATTTATTTGGATGATTATTCTATTCTTTTCATCCTTCCACACTTGAAGAATAGATTTGAATGAAAATGAAAGAAATTAATGTCCCACCTCCTCCAAGAAGTCACATTGGTTAAATAGGGACAAGTAATGGTCCTAATTAGTCACCATAAAGATGGATTTTGGTTGCAAATTGAACAGTCTCCACATCCCACCCCTGCCCTCCCGAAGAAACAAGCGAGTATACACACACTCTCACAGAGACAATACACAACTATAGGTTATATGCCCATTTATTCATATCCAAGGTGACCCTAAGCTCTGGTTTGCTTAATACAGTCACAGTTTGCAACAGTTGTAGATCAGTTAATACCCGCTAATTCTTTTGAGAATCCCTTTCACTGTAAAAGTGTCTATCTTAATGCACATTGTATGGTCACCCCACTTGCACTCAGTGAAGTTCCAACTTGCCCATTCTGGGACTTTGGGACCTCAGTTCTTTTGTGTGCATACTAGTTTACTCCACTATTAAAGCGGGAAAGGCTACCACACCTCCCCCAGGCTGAAAAAGTCATGACAAAGGGAGCTGGAGAGATACAGAGATATTGTAGGGCAGGGCTTTATAAATAAAAGATAATTAAATGATAATTAGGAAATGTAAGGTAAGGGAGGAGAGGTTGAAAGGCAGAGACACAGAACCTCTCTCCATCCCTTCCTGAGACCCTGTAAAAAAATATCCCGTGCTCAGCCTCCTGACATTAGGCCCCCAGTCCTTCCTCCACCTTCCCCCATCTGAACCCAGGAGGTAGAAGCTCAAATCCAGCTTTAAGGGCGGGAGCTATTTATTCCCCCAGGCTAGAAGGGATTTAATGTCTTTAAAAGCTAAATTAAGGCTCTGAATATTTTCTGTGGGTACCAGCTGAGGCCAGGCTAAAACCACTTCGTTATCCTCTAGGACTTTCTACAGTAATCTGTGGGGAGAGTTGCCACCTATTGTTAAGAAGTCTTTTCCCACATATTAGTGTGTTTTGTTTCTCCCCACAGACAGGTACTTACTTGTGGTGTGAAGAATTTAGTCTTGCCTAGATTTGAGAATGATTGAAATGCCTATTGAAGTTCCCTGAGGCCTTGGGATATTATGACTCTGACCCTCTCAGTCCATATCAGGCCCCTTACTCCCTAACTATTCCAGAAAAAATGGAAAATGCCAACTGCCAAAGAGGTGGCTCCCTTTCCCTTTTTCTCTCCCTAACTCCCTGTGCTCTCTCTTCTTCAGGCTCTAAGGAGGTCTCCATCTTGCTCTCTCAGCCCCCCTCAACTTCCCCTCCCATTTTCCCCTTCTTTAGTGCACATGTTCCTCAATTTGATTTACTTCTGTACATTGTGTAGCTTTGCAAGCGTTGGTCCTTAGAGAGCCCTCAAAGGGAGCACTCCATCTGTCAGCCTTTCACCATCCCTCTGTGGCCTCCAGCCATCGCCCCTCCCTTTGCACTTCCCTGGGCACTTACTGAAGGAGCTGTGAAAGATTTAGGCAAACTCTCTTTACCCTTCTTCCTCCCACCTCAGCCCTCCCTTGAGGGTTTTCTTTTCCCTGCTTTCCCTACCCTCACGCAACTTGATTCCTGCCACCCCCTCAAGGAAAGCCTTTGAAGTGAGTGAGAGTGTATAGTCCAGTGGAGCTGCTGTGTGCCTCTCTCCTACTGGGATGCCCAGTGCTATATAATTAACACTTGCTGATCTAACAGTATATTGGGTTATCAGTAAATTCAGGATTAGACACACTGACGATAAGGAGTAATGGCGCAGAAAATCACAAACTGCAGATAATCCAAAATTAGACCCTGTTCAACAAATACCTATTTGTTCAGATCCTATGAGGTGCTGGAGACACAAACATAAATAAAATAAGAAGCACTCCAGGGATTCCAGGGACTCAAAGTCTAATGGAGGCTATTCACAGATATGAACGACTTCAATCAGGAAGTCGGTGGTGAGTACAAACTGCTCCAGGGCTCCAGGAGAAGGTGTCTGGATGCTAGGGAATGGTTGCAGTAGGAGGTGAAATTCGAGCTGTGCCTCAAGACAAACGTGGCTTTTCAGTGTGCTATTAACTCAGCACCAAATGGAAACTGGGCATTTATGTGCATTTTTCTCTCAACCTTCACTGTAATCCATTTTATATACTGTGTATAAGTGAACTCACAGGGGTTTGTGTTGAAGGTGAAAAGCCTAGGGTGTTCTGTTTCTTTGTGAGGGCTAAGGAGAATCAGCAGATTGACTCCTCTTATCATTGTTGACTGGGATTAATTCAGTAACTAGTTTTTGGGAGATGTGTTGCATGACAGTGCTAGCTTTTAAGATTCTGACAGTTTGGAGCCATTGAGGATAGCAGGCCCATATTTGCAGAGTGCTCTAAAAATCTGCCTTATTTTTCTTCCCTTGGGCAGAAAGCCTGAATTATTTTGTGCATGGAAAAAAAAAGAAAAGATAAAAATACCCAAAGGGAGAGTGATTTAAATGAGGTCACCCACTGAGACGGCTTGACTTACGTGACTGGAGCTCATCTGGAAACAACCAAAACGAAACCAAAAAGCACTTGCGGCCACTTCAGTGTTGAGATTCAACTTCAATCCTTTGATCGCGTAATTTCACCTCAAATGATCTATCTAAAGGGAACCATGTCAAATTCATCCTTTTGTTATATACATAATAGATAAATATTGTTAAAATAGTAAGTAACTCAAATGGGCTCTGTAAAATAATTAATTCAATTTAGGTGAGCTCTTAAGATTCAAACTTTGCAGCTTTTACATTTACAGCAGATTTCTAAGATGTAAAAAAATGACATAAAGTAAATTTCAAAAATATACAAAATTGTGTATATTGTGGTCTCAATTACGTACAATATATACTAAGAACTGAAGTTGTTCTACACCAAAACAGCTTACTTTACTGTCCATGCTAACCTGGCTTCCCAATCTTGCCCAGGAGGAATGTTTTAAATAATGTTACTGTTCATTTCAGGAATTTTGCTTAAAAAATAAAAATAATTTTTAAAAAAACACAGTCTTGGATGTACTGTTTACCACCCAAGAATCTTTAAAATTCTCACCTCATAACCATTGCCTTGCTTTCTTTCCAAGTCCTAAAGTATTATACCATTGTTTTTATTCATTCTTCCTCACTCTTCACATTGAAAGATCCTTCTCACACTATACCTCCACTTTATAATATCCCAACTCCATCCCTCAAAAAAAAACCCCAAAACACTCTTACAGCTATGGCAAGAGAGTGATCTTCTTTGTCATGGAAAACAAGAAACTAAGCTCTGTCTTATAAAGAGGTTATTTGAGTAGAATTTTTTAGGAATCCAGCATTTTCAAATATTCAGAGAAAAAAAAGCAGTTAAGAAATACAACAGACTTTTTTACTGAATTTATTGAGGTGACATTGGTTAATAAAATTATATAGATTTTAGGTATACAATTCTATAATACGTCATCTGTGCACTGTATTGTGTGTTCACTGCCCCAAGTCAAGTCTCCTTCATGACCATTTATCCCTCTATGCCCTCTTCTACCTCCCCCATCCTCTTTTCCCCTCTGGTAGTCACCATGCTATTGTCTATGCCTATGAGTTTGTTTAGTTTTTGTTTTTGTTTCTTTGTTTGTTTGTTTTTTCCTCAATCCCTTCTAATGGTTGTCACTTAGGCAGTAAGCTATGTTTGATTTTTATTTTCTTAATTTTTATGGTAAAAGATATGTTTTACCAGTTTAAAATAAGTCAGGAGTCAAATGTATAGTTATAAAGAAGTCCCTGTGGGTTTCTTAATATACATTCACACCATTAGAGCACAGAGAATATAAAATCATTTTGTCATTGTTATTGTTGTTTAAATTATTTTGAAAACAATCCAACAGAGTGGCTCAGAGAACAGATTTTGAAATCCCAGTGCTTTCTATCTTTCCTTGGTAATTCTGTAATTATTTTTCTGACTCTATACTAACTCTTCTAATACTAACCTTCTGCATCTAATTTTATATGTTTATACTCTAAAGCCACCTTTGCAAAAAGTGGTGATGCCTAAACATGTACTTATTGTCATATGCTGCATTATCACAATCGATGTTGTTTGTTCATTTCTCTAATATAACACCTGCTCTCCTTGTGTGAAAACTTGTCTTACTTTTCAATGCAATCTCTGCAGCACAAAACATAGTACATTGATTAGTTTTGTTGAACAGGAGTGGAAGTGGTTATCTCAAGAATCATGCAATATGCACAGAACAACCCTATGTCATTGCATAAATTTCCACTGGGCACCTGTGACTGCCAGGTACTGGTCCAGGCACAAGGGATCCAGTGGAGAATTAGAGTGACAAGTCTCCTTCCCTTTACATGATAGTATTTTTTTTAATACAGACTAGAAAATTTAATTTCACAAGTCTTCTCAGGAATAAGCTCCTGATGTTTAAAGGCAGGATGCTCTACCTTGTTTTCAACCATCCTGGAGTCCTCCAGCTATGAGAGAAATCTTATTTCATTTTTCCAATGATAAGTCCTTGTTGAAAATTCTCTACTCAAAACAAATATCTTGTTCCAGGTCTCAAGGACCTTATGACTGACTATAAAATGCTTAAAACACTGTATAAGTGATTAGATCATATGTGTTATAAAGTGTATACATACATGGCAAGAGGAAATAGCAAAGTGAGACGTTAAAGAATCCACCCAGGGAGTTAGTTTTGAATGCAAACAGGAGGAAACAGAATGGCTTAAATAGGGAAGAAAGATGTAAAAGAGGAGGTGAAGTGAAACTTTCCCCCTCTGTCCTTATCCAGAATCACTCCATCCATTCTTCCTTGATTTCCTAGATGTTTTCTTCTCTTTTGAATCAAATTAGTCCAAGATATGGGTAGCTCTCTGGTGCCCAAGGTGTGCCCCACAACAGGATTGTGTGTATGTGCAGGATACGTGTGGGGGAGGGGGAGAGAAAGAATGGCAATGTGTGTGTACAGAACTTCATCCTGAAAGAGTTCCTATTCCTATTCTCTAAGGTCATGGTGATTAGAACACCTTAGATACAAATTTATAAAAGAAAAACAACTTTAGTAAAATAAACTCATTTACCAGTACTTATCTGGCTCACATCCTGTCTTAATTACCGGCAATGCCTCCTTTTCATTCTCAAAAGTGTCTCAGTTTGGACAATACATATATAATTACCCTACTTTTTGTGAGGAACACTTGAAGAACAGCAGGAGAAGAACAGAGAGAGGTAATATTTATTTTAAAGGGTTCCCAATTTAATAGGAGAAAGAACCAAGCAAACATAAGCAAAATAACATCAACAAAGTTGAAGTTTTTTAAAAATGCACTAACTGGAAGTCAAAAAGCTTAGGTTTTAGGTCTGAATTTGTCAATAACTCACCCTGTGACCTCTCTGAGCCTCATCTGTGAATTAAAGGCCATAAACTAGATGATCACTATTCTCCCATATCTAATTTAACTTTCTAAGATCACATTATGAGGACACTGAATAAAGACACTTTTTAAATGTAAGCTGTGTTATGAAGGCAGGCTTCATGGACGAGGTAATGCAGCAGGTCTAACAGAAAGGTGACATGGGACCAGGTGGGGATGAGACTAACATTCTATATAGCTGCTCCTCTCCACACCTTGCTCTTGGGTAACTCATCCTTTGGCCAGGGGGAGAGATATAAAGAACCACTGACAAAGGAACATGTTGAGTAAACCACACAGGTCTGCAGCATTTTCAAAGTTAGGAAGAAACAAATTCTGTGTTCCTCTCTCATATTCTGAAGGCAGTGCCGTTAACTGAACACGTAATAGATTGTATCATTTTGCAATTTTTTCCCAGTGTTGCTAAGTAGCTGTAATATTCATTAGCATATTGTAAGATATTTTCTTCTGGAAATATATTTGAACCACTTTTATCCTATCTCTAAGCAAACTGCTGCATGCCTGATCTGCCTCAGGTCACAGGAAAAGAAATAGTTACAAAGAACTCTCATGCATCATCTTTGCTCTAAAATAAATGAGAAAGAAAATTGGCATGTCCCTAGTTTTCTAATTTAACATTTGTGATGGCTAATTTTATGTGTCAACTTGACTGGGCTAAGGGATGCCCAGATAGCCTGCAAAACATTATTTTGGGGTGTGACTGTGAGGATGTTTCTGGAAAAGATTAGCATTTGAATCGGTAGACTGAGTGAAGAAGACAGCCCTCGCCAGGGTAGCTGGGCATCACCCAGTCTGTTGAGCATCTGAACAGAACAAAGAGGTGTACGAAGGGCAAATTTGCTCTCTCTACCTAAGCTGGGATATCCACTGCCTTCTGCCCTCAGATATCATCTCCTGGTTCTTGGGCCTTTGGAACTGGACTCAGACTTAGCTCATCCACTCCCCTTGTTCTCAGGCCTTCAGACTTGGACTGAATTACACCATCAATTTTCCTGGTTCTCCAGCTTGCAGATGGTAGAACTTCTCAACCTCCATAATCATGTGAGCCAATTCCTGTAATAGATGATAGATAAATAGATAGACAGATAGATAGATGATGATAGATGATAGATAGATAGATAGATAGATAGATAGATAGATGATAGATAGATAGATAGATAGATGATAGATAGATAGATAGATAGATAGATAGATAGATAGATAGATAGAAGATAATAGATAGACAGACAGACAACCTATTGGCTTTGTTTCTCTGGAAAACCTTGACTGATACAATATTCAAAAAAATTGTGAAGAAACATTATTTTGTCTTTTGCAAATAAGGACTGAGGAGTGAAGAGGACAGTAAATAACCAAGTGATGTGTATGTCTGTTAAATGCCTGTACTCTAATCCACATTTACCTGACTGCAAAGTTCATAATCTTTTGATTACTTGACTAGGTAGAGAGATATAAAAGAGAGAATTTTGATTACTCAGAGTGTTTGTGGGATAGATAAGGCCCACGTGTGAGGGAAAGTAAGAAAGGAAGCATATAAAATGTGAACAAGTCAATACAAGGTACATGTTGAGAAAATGACAGAATCCTCAAGGACTATGAAATTTCAGACCCAGATCTGATAGTCAATTGCTTATTCTGAAGATGAGTCTTGAAAACAAGTGTTTATTTGGCTATGCTTTTCTTAGAACACTAGTTAGATCAAGGGTCAGAGGCAGACCTTGTGCAGGTTATATGTGAAGGAAAGCACTTCATTTCACATATTGGTGAGACCTAAGCAGATTCACTCTCAGGAAGTATAAACTTAGGTACACATAGAAGATGTGTTAGTGGGGTTCAATTTGCTTCCTTATCTTCTTCTCCCTGTCTGTGCATCAGTGTCCTGGCATTCCTGGGACTCCGAGTAATTGGATGGCTGAGGCTATGTGCTTTCATGCTACTTTACTTCCCACATAGCCTTACAGTAAGCCTGGATTACTAAAGAAGATGTCTGTGAGTGTTTCTTTACAACCTCCATGAAACAACTATAAAGATAGCTAAGCAGAGGGGAGTGAAGTGGGAATGAGGATGGGTAAATTGTATGAGCTTAGGCACATTAGTTGGCCTATACAACCTGCTAAAAGCTTTGATGCTCACAATGTACTTTTCTACCTATTCATTCAGCCCATCTAAATTCAGCACACATACCATGTCAGCTGTTGTGCAGAGACCTGAGAACATAAAGATGTATAAGACAGAGGCTTTTTCCTTTGTGATTGATATTTCATAGGGAAGTCCAGAAGTGATGTTCGTGCCAGCTCCAGGAGGGCAGGAGGGCCATTGCAGCCACTCCGCAAGAGCCATCTACCACTTTCCTTTTCCCGTATCACACTTACTAACAACTGAGGCTGCCATTTTTCTGTGGTCAGAGAAGTACATCACAACTCTAAAACGAAGCACACAGTATTTTGTGACACCAGGATAAACATCTTACTGCCTATCACTCTGTGACCCAAGCGTACTTCCCGTGCCCATCATTCACTATTTTACTTCTGAATAATCTTTCTATAGCTACAGGAAATTCTTCACACATGCCCTTTCTATATCTTCATGCCTCTTTCAATATTATTTCTTCTACAAGAACATCTTCCCCTAAATGACTCTTTCAGTTAATTCTGATTTGATTTTCTGGAATCAAACCTTAGGAAAAGTTAGTACCTGATACAAATTGAATTGTGTCCCCTCCAAATAAGATGCATTTTCATAACCCCTAGTACCCAGAATATGATCCTATTAGGAAATAGGGTTATTGACAATGTAATTATCTAAGTTAAAATGAGGTCATACTGGAGGGGGGCTGGGCCCATATCCAATATGACTGGTGTCCTTGTAAGAAGACAACTGTGTGAGGACTGACACACAGGGAGAATGCCATGTGAACAGAGAAGAGTAGAATGATGCTGGTGCAGGCCAAGGAATGCCAAAGATGCTGGCAAAGTACTGGTAAGAAGAGGAAAGTACTGGTAAGATGCTGATGAGAAGAGGAAAAGAAGGGTTCCCTTGTTGGTCTCAGGAGAATATGACCCAGCTGACTTCTTGATATTAGACTTCTAGCTTCCAGAACAGTGAGACAATAAATTTCTGTTATATTAAGGTGCCCAGTTTTCCATATTTTGTTACAGCTGCCCAAGGAAACTAATACAGTGCTCCTCTGTGCTCTCATGCACCATCTTTTCAATAATCTATGTATTAGTCTATTCTCCTCTAGACTGACTTCCTCAAAGGTAAGGACTCTCTTACTCATTTAGACTGAATTATCTCTAGATATTGAAAAGGGCCTGAAAAAAATATGTGCTGGGTTAATAAATAATGAATGAGGAGGTCGAAGAGATTGGTGACTATATAGGAAAACATTTGAGATCAAGTCTGATGTTTTGTTTTGTTTTATTTTGTTTAATTTTATTTTTAGCAATTCTACTGTGAGAATATTTCCCTTAAGTTCCTTAAAAATATTATCTTCTTGTGTAAATGCACCTCCAAAGGAAATAGTAACATAAGAAAAGGACAATTATTTGTGGAATTATTGTAAGCAAATTTAAGGAGGAAAGTTGATAGCAGAGGGAAGAGCCCTAAGAGGGGTAATTCAGGTTTTTGAGAAGCAGAGTTGTTCTTCCTGACCTAAGAAGACATGAATTTGGGGCCCAGAAATATCCAGAAATAAAGCAATTCCCTAATGTGAAGACTCATCCTTCCAGCTACATCTTTTGCCTTATCCCGTATGCTTGGGGATCATGAAATTACTGTGCCTTTCTTGCCTCTCTTTATCTGATCTCTCTTGCCAGAGTTCTAGTCCTAACTTTAACGGTTTTGAAGAGTTTTTCAAAACTTCACTCAAGACTCACCTCTTCAATAATGCCTTTCCTGAGTCCTACTTCAAGCCTCTGGTGCCAGCACCATATCCTGCAGAGATGTCTTGAAGGACCAATCTGCACTATACATACAGGGTCTGGCACAAATAATACCTCTTTTTTATTACAAAATCATGAGCATGTAATTCTGTAACATAACAATATCACACTCAAGCACACCATTTGACATTTTAGGTGAAATATTCAAATTAAAACTACACATTATTATACCCATATTATTACCCTACCAACCACACTCACACAGACATCACTTCTCCCGGAGCCTCTGTTTAGACCAGTCATGAGGCCCAGATCCTCCCGAGAGCAGGAATTACACCTTTACATTCTTTAACAACCATCTCACTATGAGGCATACGGTAAATGCACAATAAATGTTAGCGAAATAAAGAATCTAAAGACCTGCGAACTTTGTCTCTAGGCAAATTGAGACACAATGTTTCAGTCATGAATAACAGGAAGGTGGGACTAGAGCCTATGAAACAGCGTTGTGTAAGGGGAGTTCCATTCTTTTCCACATGAGTCAGGAGTTAAAGAATTCAGCAACAATCATTGCAGGACAAGTGGCACTTAGTGTCTGGAGGAAATACTTTGAAGTTGGGAAGAGTGGACGGACCCACAAAGGTAGTAGAATCCCATTCTTGAGGAAGAGCGCCACACCATTTTGTATTCCTTGGCCTGAGGACAGTGACCAGGCACAACTGAGCTAGCCGGCAGGAGAATAGGTGGGATTTAAGAAGGTCCTTTGAGTGAAACTCTCTTCTCTCATTCTGGTCTAATCTAATTCAAGAGGCCCAGATTGGTTGGGTAGGACAATACCACCCAGGCAAGAAGAGTCAAATATCCTCAGCAAATATTGGCTGTGCTCATTTACTCTTCATTGGCCAGTACCTCAAAGGTGGGGGAAGAGAATTCCAGGCCAGAAAATATAATTAGTCAGCCTGCTGGTTTGGGCTCTAATTTAATCTGGGCAGCTGTGCCAGGAGCCTGTATTAGCATGACACTGGGAGGCGGAGAATACAATTACTGAGCAATGAAGAAGGGGAGGAGAAGTGGGATGGTGACCGGTTTGTGCCTGTGTTGGAGGTTGGGATATGGGGGAGGCTGATGTCAATGGACAGTGAGATTCCCCTGGGAGAAGGGAATAAGAAAAAGGCTTCTGTCAGTGGATGGAAGGTGACTTTAATTTGGCTTCTGAGAAATTATGTGTGTGGTGTGCAGAATGGGTTTGTGCGTGTTATGTTGATGTGTTTGGGGAGAGAGGGCTTTGTGGCTAGGGGCTAGTCCACTCTGCATGACAAAGGTGAGCTTGAGGGTTGATGGATGGGCCTTGTTGGTTACTGTGGAAGGAAGGATGAGGGGGTGTTGGGGCAGGTTAGAGCTGAATTCTGGACAGATATTCCTAGATACTTGTTTAGTGGGTCTGTCTAAAAGGGGAAAACAGAATAAGGTTTTTAAATTTGCATACTTATTCTCTCCTTTTTGTCATAGGCAAAGATATATGATTAAGGGGATACTTCATTCATACTCAATACCTACCAGTTACTAATTTTACTTCCAGGGTGCTTGCTCTGTGCTAGGCTCTGTGTTAAGCAGCTTATACTTTGTTGTTTTAAGTCGTCCTTATGAATACCTTAACAATTGAGGAGACTGAGGCTCAGAGATTAAATACCACGTCCACAATCATATAGCTAGTAAGTGTTAAAGGTATGATTCAAATCAGGCCTGTCTGACTCTAAACACTATGCTATTAACCAGCAACCCAAAATAAGTATTATCCTCTCCATTTACATATGGGGAAAACTGAGCCTCTTAGTAGTGACATACTTGAATTAGCTCAAAATGTGAGTAAATATCACAACTGGAAATAGAACTTGGATCTCACACAATACTGCCTTTCTGTACAGACAGCATGTTACAGGGAGCGGCCAAGAGGGGGGACCCCAAATGGACTTTTAAAATGGGGTCCAGAACTCAAGGTGTTCAGAAAATACCAGGATGTCCTACCCTGTGCCCCAGGTGTGGGTGGGGGAAAGGGACAAATGGAGCAGGCCCATTGAGAGCTGTTTTGCTTAGCAACAGATCTGCAGCTAACCTCTGGGGTGTGGTCATTTAACATATCTATAACCTTTGACTGGCTACATAGATATGTTAAGTAGCTATGGCCATGCTCTGAGCCAGGGGGATGGAAGTAACTTCCCCACCAAGATGTAACTGGGGGGGGGGCAGGTCCCCCGAGTTACAGCACCTACGTGAGAGCTTGGAGATGACTGGCTCCATAACATGGGGCCACACCTGCCCAGACCCACGATGGCGACCAGAAAAGCTGGAAAGGATAGCAGATTGAGGGCAGGTGTGGCCAAGTGTAGGAGGAGTCGGAAATGGGGCTGCAGAGGAAGATTGGCGCGGGATTTAAAAACCCAGGCGCGGCAGCCATAGAAGAGAGAACCACGCGGATTTGGCTGAGTACAGGGCTCCTGCATCTCTGTGAAGGGAGAGAACCATGTGGATTTGGCTGAGTGGGGACTCCCGTGGTCCTGGAGGAGAGAGGACCACGTGGCTAGAGTGGTGGAGAAAGGACCACATGGCTGGAGCAGTGGAGAGAGGACCACGCAGCTTTGCCAGAGTGGGGACCCCCGCAGCATTAGCAAGGGGAACCATCACCCAGCTTTAGCAGAGATTCCGGCGATACAGCTGATGGTGCCGAGAACCGAGAGAGGCCTACCAGCCGAGCACGGATTACTGGGAAGAACCAGACACTGCCTGAGACTGGACTTCTATTTCCTTTCCTGAGATACGGTACCCCAGACTGGGCAGAAGGAGAAGGAAGGACTGTGTGCATTTGTGGGTGTTTTAAGGGACTTTGGGATTTTGGTAAAGACATTAGGTCACTACTTTAAGTTTGTATAGCACTAAATAAACGTTTCCTTTCCTTTTCACGAATCTCTGGCATTGAGAGATATCTTTCCTTTAAGGCGGCGGACAAGACGGACCTGAGTCTCTTTCAGTAATAGTATCACCGTCCCAGGGCCCCCCTTGTTCTGCTCTGTAACAAGCATAAAGGGGAAAGAAGAAAATTTATTTACCATAATAAAAACGGGATATCTTGAAAGAAATAGAAATAAAGGCCAGTTTTCCTCTCACTCAACCTAGTGCTCTTTTCACTACAAGAAGCATGAAAAGAAAGCTATTTTTGCTCATTTACTATGTTCCAGATGACATAGCCTTACCCAAACTCCCACGACAACACCTTGAGATGGGCTCAGTTACTGTCCCCCATCATGTGGGAAGACTGAGATGTCAAGGCTACGTAGGTTTCCCAAACTCAAACACCTGGTTAAAGACAGAGCAAGGTTCTGTTCCCAGCAGCCCATCTCTTAATCCCTGTCTCCCCGTGAACCACGAGCTCCTGCAGGCAGCACCGCACCCCTCCCGCTAGGTCCAAGATGGATCTGTGTGTTTTATCCACCCCATGAAGTGATGTAAAACTTAAAGAGCCACAGAAATCTTTCTTTTTTTTCAAGTCTAAACCAGTCCCACTCAAATTTCAGCTTGTCCATTGGGGTATTAGAAGACATATAACTATATACTGGGGATCATTTCCTTTACCTTCAGAGTCACCTTTCCTTGTGGCTTTTAACCTTTCCCCTCCCTTGCACAATTATTTGTTCTCTGCCCTATCCTAGGAGCCCCTTGTCTTAAAAGAGAGACACAGAGGACAAGCCTGGTTCGTCCTCTTCTTTTGTACTTTGAGGTTTTGTTACTCCTTCAGCTCTCTTTTTCTCAGGTAAAGTCCTCCCTCTGGAACCTGGAGAGCCACTGTAAATAAGAAGGGAGGGGAGGCAACTTTCTCCTCCCAAAGGAGGATGAGAGAGAGACCTTGCTCACAGGGCCTCTGGAAAACCAAGTGATCTGGAGGAGCTGGCCCTCCCTGCCTGGCTAGCCCTGCTTGCTCAGCTGGTCAGCGTATGCCTACACCCACAAGTGGGTCTTCTCTAGGGTCTCTGCCAATCTCCAGCCTTGGCAAAAGGAGCCAAAAAGAGCATAGACATGCCCTGCATCCTGGAGCCTGCAGGCACAACCAGGTGGCTCCACAGCCAGGTCCAGGAAGCCAGAAGAGGCACCTTGGTTTCACAGGTTCCCTACCCCTAACCTCCAGCCTTATAATCTATCCCTTGTCTTCTCCCTCACTCCCCCAAATCCTCCCCTATCTCCTCAGAAGAGTGTGCATGCTATAATTAGAAAGAGCTTTTGATTGGAAACCCAAAAGTTTGGTTTTGCCACTAGTTATGGGAGCAATATCTTCATCTATAAAACGAGATAATTTCTGCTCTATATTTCTAACAAAGTTGTGAGAGTGAGAGGAAAATGTACATCAAGAATCGGGTAATGTCATTCACTGAGGCAATGACAAAGCTTGCTCTCAGTACTGTCATTACAGTGAATTGAGCTATAAAGTAGCAGACGAGATACGGGTTTCAGAATTGGAATCAGACAGATCAGGGATGAAAGCTTGGCCTTCTGCTGAGACTACTGGAATTCATTTTCCTCATCTGTATATTGGGAATACTGATGCCTGCCTTGAAGGGTTGCTGCAGATTTAAGGGCGGGGATGTCTAGTGGAATACCTGAAAAGGAGGTAGGTGGGTAATGAGAGCTTATACATATTTGGTCCTCTCCCAGATTCTAATGCTCCCCAAATCAATCTAGATCTATAGGCCCCTGGGCTTATGACTTTGCTGGTTGTACCTTACACAGGGAACCTGTCCAAAGACACAAATATAACTGGGGAAGACAGGGTGCACTCTGAGACCAAGCTGTACTGGCCTGGAAGAAGGGTGTCTGCTTTGCCCTCCAACCTACCAAAATTTTTATGTGCTCAGCTCAAGAATAAATATTTCCTGAAGCAGGTTGGGACTCCAGTACCAGAGCTCCAGGCGAAAGGAGTTCAGTGTATAGGAGTTAGAAATAGGAGCATCACACACATAACACACATACACACACCTTCCAGAGTGATATTTCTAAACATGCCTTTCAAAATTCCCTGCCCTACTCAAAGTAGTTTTGATATACTTAGTCTCCATTAAGAAAATAAAATACTAAAACTGGTAGGTGGCAGTTGAAAATTGGATAAAGAATAGGATATTTACATAGTTGTAAAATATTTAAAAGCACTTATTTAAAAAGGAAAACATTAGAGAAGTGATTCAAGATGGCAGAGGAGTAGGTAGAAGCTACACTAACTTTCCCACAGGACCAATCTGGAATTACAACTAAATTGTAGAGAAAGCATCCTAAATAGCCAACTGAACACTAGCTGGAGAGAAGCCTTATAACCATGGACAGATGGAAGAAACCACTTCCCCACAACAGGACTGGCAGGGAGAGTGGAGGAGGCACAAGAGGGGTGGCTGGGCACCCAGAGATGGCAGCTGAAGTTCTGGAGGTATACTTCAGCAGCCAGGGGGTTCCCCGTGAGAAGTGTAGGGTCTAAACTCTAAGCTGGTCTCCCCAGACTACAGCACCACAGCCAAAAAGTAACCCAGGTATCCTCTAGCTGTGAAAAGCAGCAGGGTTTCTGTCTTCCAGGGAGAGATGGCTAGAGATGCAGAGAGCCTCTTAAAGTGCCAACACACAAAATTTTGTTTAAAGCCACTTGCCCTGGGCTCCAGCAGAGGGAGGGAAGAGTGGACTAAAGATGCTTGAGGAGAGTCTGGGGTGGTGGCTCTGAGGAGAGAAGGAACAGCTCTGAAGGAATAGCTGTGAGGATCCCTGTTCTGAGTCATTCCCCACACTGCAGAGGCCATCTTTCTCAGGCAGAGCACTCTTCTCTCAGTGACATCAGCTGAGGGGCAGCATAGCCCTACCTGCAGGAATTACTCTGCCCCACCCTGTGGTGTTTAAGCTAGGCTGCTGATTACAGCTTGATTAGCCTAGCAACTGATTAGTTCAATAACTGAGGTGGAAAACACAAAGAAGCAATCAAAATGGAAGACAAAGAAACAGATCCCAAATGAAAGAATAAGAGAATTCTCCAGAAGAAGAACTAGATGAAATGAAGGCAAGCAATTTATCTTATAGAGAGTTTAGAGTAATGATTATAAGGATACTTAACATCATGAAAAAAAGACATAAAAACCATAAAAATGGACCAGTCAGAAATAAAGAATGCAATATCTGAAATAAAGAATACACTAGAAGGAATAAACAGTAGGTTAGATGAAGCAGAGGTTCAAATCAGTGATTTGGAAGACAAGGTAGAAAAAAACACCCAGGAAGAGCAGCAAAAAGAAAAAAAAATTAGTGAGGAGAACTTAAGACACATTTTGGAAAACATGAAGCATAACCACATCCACATCATGGAAATACCAGAAGAAAGTGATCAAGGAATCAAGAACTTGTTTGAAGAAATAATGACCAAACTTTGCTGATCTGGTGAAGGAAAAAGACACACAAGTCCAGGAAACTCAGAGAGTCCCAAATGAGTTGGACCCAACATCATAATGAAAATGACAAGGCCTAATGCTGGCTGGTGTGGCTTAGTGAACTGAGTGCCACTTGTGAACTGAGAGGTCGTCAGTTCAATTCCTAGTCAGGGCACATGCCTGGGTTGCAGGCCAGGTCCCCAGATAGGTGTGTGCAAGAGACAACCAATTGATGTATCTCTCACACATCAATGTTTCTCTCTCACTATTTCTTCTTCCCTTCCCCTCTCTCTAAAAATAAATTAATTAAATCTTATAGATAAATTAATTAGTTAATTAATTAAATGACAAGGCTTAAAAACAAGGAGAGAATCCTAAAAGCTGTAAAAGAAAAGCAGATAGTTACATAGAAAGGAGCACCAGTTAGACTGTCATCTGATTATTCAACAGAAACATTTCAGGCCAGAAGGGAATGGCGTGAAATATTCAACATGATGAAAAGCAAGGACTTACAAGCAAGGCTACTTTACCCAGCAAAACCATCATTTAAAATTGAAGGCAAAATAATGAGTTTCCTAGACAAGAAAAAACTAAATGAATTTGTTAACATCAAATCAGTACTACAACAACAGTTAAAGGGCTTGCTTTAAGAAGCAGAAGAAAAAGAGAAAGAAAAGAAAAGAAGAAAATAGTCTAACAATACAATGGCACTATGTATCTATCAATTGTCACCTTAAATGTAAATGACTTAAATGTTCTTTCCAAAGACATAAGGTAGCTGAATGGATAAGAAAACAAGACCATTTTATATGCTGTCTCCAAGAGACCCATCTCAGATCAAAAGATACACACAGACTGAAAGTAAAGGAATGGGAAAAGATATTTCATGCAAATGGAAAAGAAAAAAAAGGCAGAGTAACAATACTTATATCAGATAAAACAGACTTTAAAACCAAGGTTATAGTAAGAGACAAAGAAGGACACTACATAATAATAAAGGGAACAATCCAAAAAGAGGATATAACCCTTGTAAACACTTACGCACCCAGCATAGGAGCACCTGTATAAGTGAAGAAGATCATGATGGACATAAAGGGAGAGATCGACAGAAATACAGTCATAGTTGGGAATTTTAACACCCCATTGATTTCAATGGAAAGATCTTCTAGGCAGAAGATAAAAAAGGAGACAGGGGCCTTGAACCACACAGTAGATCACAAAGATTTAATTGATATCATCAGAGCATTTCACCCCAAAGCAGTAGAATACACATACTTTTCAGGTGCACATGGAACATTCTCTAGGCTAGACCACATTTTAGAACACAAAACAAGTCTCAATAAATTTAAGGAGACTGAGATCATGACAAACATCTTCTCTGATCACAATGCTATGAAGCTAGAAATCAAACACAAAAAGAACATTGAACAACCCATGAAAACATGGAAGATAAGTAACATGTTATTATATAGTGAATGAGTAAACAATGAGATCAAGGAAAAAATCAAAAGATGCTTTGAGACAAATGAATTTGAGAACACAAAAATCTAAGACCTTTGGGACACTGGGAAAGCAAACCTAAGAGGAAATTCATAGCATTACAGACCTATCTCAAATTAAAAAAACCTAAAATAAACAATCTAACTTCACACTTAAAGGAACTTGAAAAAGAACAACAAACAAAACCCAAAGTGAGTAAAACAAAGGAAATAACAAAGACTGGGGCAGAAATAAATGAAATAGAGTCTAAAAAATCAATGAATCTAAGAGCTGGTTCTGTGAAAAGATAAACAAGATTGGCAATTTTTTAACCAGACTCAGAAAGAAAAATAGAGAAAGGACCCAAATAAATAAAATCAGGAGTGAAAGAATATAAATAACAACTGATATCAAAGAAATACAAAGTATTGTAAGAAAATACTATGAACAAGTATATGCCTACAAACAGGACACCAGGATGAAATGGATAAATTTCTAGAAATATACAATCTTCCAAAACCAAATCAGGAAGACTCAGAGAATCTGAATAGACAGATTACATCTAGTGAAATTAAGCAGTAATCAAAAGAACTCCCAATAAACAAAAGCCCTGGACTGGATGGTTTCAAGGGTGAATTTTACCAAACATTCCAAGAACTAAAACCTCTCTTTCTCAAACAATTTCATAAAATTCAAGAGGAGGGAAGTCTCCCAAACTCATTTTATGAGGTCAGCATTATCCTGATTCCAAAACCAGGTAAAGACACTACAAAGAAAGAAAATTATAGGCTTCATATCCCTGATGAATAAATGCTAAAATACTCAACAAAATATTAGCAAACCAAATATAGCAATGCATCAGAAAGATCATACACCATGATCAAGTGGGATTTATTCTGGGAATGCAAGGTTGGTACAACATTCACAAATCAATAAATGTGATTCACCACATAAACAAAATGACTGATAAAAAACACATGATCATATCAATAGATGCAGAAAAAGTATTTGATAATATCCAACACCCATTTTTGACAAAAACTCTCAGCAAAGTGGGCATAGAGGAAACATACCTAAACATAATAAAGGCCATATATGACAAACCAACTGCCAGCAACATATTCAACAGGCAAAAACTACAAGCTTTCCCCTTAAGATCGGGAACAAGACAGGGATGTCTGCTTTCACCTCTCTTATTCAACATAATAGTGGAAATCCTAGCAGCAATAAGACAACAAGAAGAAATAAAAGGCATCCAAATTGGAAAGGAAAAAGTAAAACTGACTTTGTTTGCAGATGACATGATAGTGTACATAGCAGACCCCGAAGATTCCACAAAGAAACTACTAGAACTGATAAATTAATTCAGCAAAGTAGCAGAACACAAAATTAATATCCAGAAATCAGTTGCATTTTTATAAGACAATAATGAACTAACAGAAATGGAAATTAAGAAAACAATCCCATTCATGAATGCTACAAAAAGAATAAAATACCTAGGAATAAGTCTAACCAAGGATGTAAAAGACCTGCACTTGGAAAATTATAAGACAATGAAGGAAAAATTGAAGAAGATACAAATAAATGGAAACACATACCATGTTCATGGATAGGAAGAATTAACATCATTAAAATGTCCATACTATCCAAATCAATCTACAGATTCAGTACAGTTCCTATCAAGATTCCAATGATGTATTTTACAGAACTAGAACAAATATTTCAAAAATTAAATTGAACCAAAACAGGTCCTGCATAGCAACAGCCATAGTGAGAAACAAGAACAAAATTGGAGGAATCATGCTACCTAGTATCAAACTATAAGTATCAAACTACGGACTACAAGCCCATAGTAATCAAAACAGCCTGGTACTGGCATAAAAACAGACACATAGATCAATGGAACAGAATAGAGAGCCCAGAAATAATAAACTTACACTTTCATAGTCAATTAATATACAACAGAGGAAGCAAGCACATACAATGGGCTAAAGATAGTTTATTCAATAAATGGTGTTGGGAAAATTAGACAGATATGTACAAAAAAGTGAAATTAGGCCACCTTCTTATACCACACACAAGAAAAATTCAAAATGGATTAAAGACTTAAATGTTAGACCTGAAACCATAAAAACCCTAGAAGAAAACATAGGCAGCAAAACCTCAGACATTTCTCATAGAAATTTTTTATTGGACATATCTCCCCAGGCAAGAGAAACAAAAGAAAAAATAAACAAATTGGACTACATCAAACTAAAAACAGTTTGCACAGCAAAAGAAATCGCCAGCAAAATAAAAAGACAACCCACAGAATGGGAAAACATTTTTGCCAATACATATGATAAGGGGTTAATATCCAAAATTTATAAAGAACTTTCAAAACTCAATACCAAAAATATGAACAACATAATTTAAAAACTAGGCAATGGGCCTGAATAGACACTTCTCCAAAGAGGACATACAGATGGCCAATAGACATATGAAAAGATGCTCAACATCACTAATCATAAGGGAAATGCAAATTAAAACCACAATAAGATACCATTTCACACCTGTCAGAATGACTATCATCAATAAATTGACAAGTGCTAGAAAGGATGTAGATAAAGGGGAACCCTTTTGCACTATTGGGGGATAGCAGGCTGGTGCAGCCACTGTGGAAAGCAGTATGGAGATACTCCAAAACATTAAAAATGGTTCTGCATTTTGACCCAATGATCCCACTTCTGGGAACATATCTGAAGGAACCCAAAACACTAATTTGAAAGAACATAAGCACCTCTATGTTCATTGCAGCATTATTTACAATCACCAACATGTGGAAGCAGCCCAAGTGCCCATCAGTAGAAGAGTGAATAATACAACTATGGGACATTTACAAAATGGAATACTACTCAGCCATAGAAAAAGAAGAAAATTTTATCCTTTGCAACAGCATGACTGGACCTGGAGAACATTATGCTAAGTGAAATAAGCCAGTCAGAGAAAGACAAATACCATGTGATTTTACTCACATGTGGAATCTAAGGAACAAACAGAAGTAACAAGGACAATGGGGACAGCCTAGTGGGGAGGAAGTTAAGGTTAGAGGGATTGAGGATAAAGGAAAAAGGACTCATAGACACAGACAACAGTGTGGTGATCGCTGGTGGGAGGATTGCTGAGGGGACTAAATGGTAATGGAAAAAATACAATAAAGATTAAATTTAAAGAAATAAAAAGGAAAAATTGTAAATTTACAGTAAAAAAAAGAAGAAGAATACCACGTATGTAATTCATGATGGGAAAACTGACACCACGTGCTGCCCAATGTGATGCACTGCGGGGGTGGGGGGCACACAATGTCACATTTACCATCTTGAAAACATGGCCTAACCCAGACTTAGTCACATGGAACTGCAAACAAACCACACTGAGGGACATTTTACAGAAGAGAAGGACTGTGGTCTTCAAAAATGTCAATCTCATCCGGGCCAGGTGTTTCGGGTGGTTGAAGCGTCATCTCCTCTGCCCAAGGTTCGCAGGTATGATACCCGGTCAGGCGTGTAGGGAAGTCAACTGACCAATCTCACATCAGTGTTTCTTTCTCTCCCTCTCTCCCTTCCTTCCTTTCTGTCCAGAATCAATAAGCACATCCTTGGGTGAGGAATTTTTTTAAATGTCAATCTGAAAAGAGAATGAAAAGCTGAGTAGTAGTTCCACATTAGAGACAAGAGACGTGAAATCCATGTGCATGGATTCTGTGCATTATTGGGAAAACAATGAGATTTTAATAAGGTCTGTATGTTAGATAACAATACTGTATCAACGTTAAGTTTTCTGATTTTTATGAGCGCACTGTAACTGTAAAAATGATTGCCCTTGTTTTTAGGTAAATGGTAAAGGGGCATAAGATCTGCAAATTATTCTCAAAGGTTCAGGAAAAAGGTATCATAAAGCAAAGTATTAACAATTGTAAATCAGAGTGGCAGGTGTACTAGAGTTCTCTTCATTCTTCTTACAATTCTGTCACAAATTTGGAATTATTTCAAAACAAGAATTAAAAAAATAAAAAAACTTCAAACCTTGAAAGGTGACATTCAAGGATTTCTTAGATTTCTTAGCTCAAACTGTCTTAACAATCTTCTGTTCCACTTATTCTTTATCATAAAACTCACATGAGAGCCACATTAAGCTCCTTGATTTTTCTCAAACATCCAAGTACCTGCTCTCTTTTCCACCATGGCGTTTGTGTTCACTCAGAACTCATTGGCCAGGACAGCCTTTGTTTTACTCCTTAACCCTTGAAATCCCTTTCAACCCTGGCTATCCTTAACTTAAAAAAAAGAAAATCAACCAATCCAAGGTAGAAACCCTCATTTACTTAGCCCCCACATCCAATCTCCTGGCTTAATTCATCAGTTTGGGTTAGATCAGCCTTCTGAGCTGTGAGCTTCTCAGATTTTGCAGAACAAGCAGACTCAGAGAATGGGTGTAGACTGCCACCTGGTGGTCTGTAGGAATATATTCATTTGAAGAGCATCTGTGAGCACAGAGGTTTGCAGAATGAAAAAAGGACACACAGATTCTGCTCCAAGTCTCATTCAGTTCATCTGTAGGTTATAATATCCAATTAACAAAAGGTTTCGAGGACTATAGTTAAAATATATTATTGTTTTTACAGAATGCTCACTCAATAAATGGTAGCTAGTATTGTTAGAAACATAAAATACTATCCTGGAAAGAACCTTACAGACCAGTTATTTTCATTTTGTCATTTCACAGCTAAGGAACCTGACACCCAAAAGACACATAAAGCAAGATCTCAAGGACAGACTTTTTGACTCCTCACTCCTTTACCTAATGTATGTCAGAAGAAACAAGTTCGTTATGAATATGACAAAAACGATAGTGTGTAATTGTAGAACACATACGTCTCACCCATACCCACCCTCCCATTTACTGCTCCTTCCTCAGGCAGTCCTGGCAAACCACCAGTTCCAAGTAGGTAAAGGCAGGAGGGGATCCCAGGGGGGGAAATATTCCCTCTGTGAAGTGAGGCAGGGGGTGGCTGTGGCAGGAACAAGTGTCTGCAAAAAATGAGATGCTTCCTCCGTGAGAAAGACCGATTTGCCTTTCATAGTTTGGGTGGTTACACTCTAGTTTCACTTTTTCTTGCATGTAAATCACTTCCTTTCAGCTTCTCTCTCTGCGTCGCTCTAGTTCAGTCTTTCTTCTTTCTTTTCCTCCACTTCTTCCTCCTTCTGATTCTCTAAACCTAGCAAAGAGAACTCCCCTTGGAGCCGAGTCTCCTGTGCAGACCAAGTGCTGGGCTGACACATGTGCCCTCTTCCCCTGCTGCCACGCCTCCTCTGATCTGCTCAGAAGGTGACAGTTATCCCACTTCCTCTGTTTAACTGACACAACACTGATGAAACATTTTACAGCTTCCAGAAATCCTGGTTTGTTGTTCTCCAGTTCATCCCTGGGTTCTGCCCCACACCATCTCCTGTCTCTGTGTTCACTCTGCCAGCCAGGGACTCCAGTTCACCGGCTGGGGAATGCAGTCTGGTGGGATGGCCTAAGAGCTTCAAGGCTCCCCTTTTGTAGAGATAAGAGAGGGACAAAGGCTTAGAAAAGAGCCATCTCTTCCTCCAATCTGTTACCGCCTGCCCTTTCTCACTGCAACCCACGTTCTCATGCTCTGCCTCCAAACCCTCACCTCATACTCACCCTGCATTTTCCCCCTTACACCAGATCCACAGCAGCCTCCAAATTCTGCCTGCAGTTGTGGCTTTTAATGCCTGCCCTTTTAAGACTTTAGAATCTTGGACCTACCTAAAGACCCCACTTTTAAACAGTTTCCAAATCCATGAGGTCACTTACCCCTGGCACCTGCTACATAGTTTCTCCAAATTCAACTCACCTGAAATGCTCTCTCCTCCAAAACTTTTTATTCTTTTCCTGTCATCCCTCTCATTCTTTCCCACCACCAGTTAGTTATGCCACCACTGAGTGTCTGCTTTGTACCATGTACCTGCTACAAAGAGGAGCCCTACCTGAAGCCATCTTTTCTCCTAGATATGAGAACTAAGCTAAAAGTTATTCTACATTTCATGTTCCTCAAGTCCAGGGGGTTGTGCTAGATCAAATCCATCGGGCTGTCCTTGCCCCACCCTACTAAATCCCCAGATCCATCCTCCTCCACAGCACTTACACATGCATCCTCTGGGTCCCTGGCTCTATCCACCTCAGTAGTCGTATAAAACCCTGAACACTCACTTTGAGACCCCAGAGAAGTATTGTGCCTCTAAATTAAACAGGCTTCATCAGAAGAAAGAACATAGGCTCACCAGGCAGTCAAAAATTTGTGTTCAAACCATCTGAGACTGATGACAGGAAAGCCATTATTTAACATAGAAAAGACAGAACTGAAGTGGCTGTAGTGGAAGACATTTTCCCAAAAGTAATTTCCTCAAGATGCACTTCAGAAAAACGGACTAATACGTTTGTGAAATATAAACTCTCTACTTCTAGGAGAGTCATGATTCACATCAGTTTGTCAAAAGTTTCAAGAAGTTGTGCCTTGAAGAATCAGGCGTGTCTTCTTGTTAGAACGGGTGTTATCAACAAGGTGAGTAATGGCAAGTATTGGAGAGATTGTGGAGGAAAAGGAACCCTCATTCACTGCCCGTGGGAATGTAAACTGGTGCAGCCACTATGGAAAACAGTGTGGAGGTTCCTCAAAAGGTTAAGAATAGAGTTACCACATGATCCAGCAATCCTTCTTCTGGGTACCTACCCAAAATTTTTGAGAACATTTATTTGCAAAGATATCTGCACCCTATGTTCACTACAGCATTTTCATGGTGGCCAAGACATGGAAACAATTGAAGTGTCCTTCAATAGATGACTGGATAAAGAATACGTGGTACATATATACAGTGGAATATTACTCAGACATAAAAATATGAAATACTGCCATTTGTGACAACAAGGATGGACCTTGAGAATATCATGCCAAGTGAAATAAATCAGATGGAAAAGTACAAGAACCATATGATTTCACTCATATGTGGCATATAAAACTGAAAACAACAAAAGAACAAACAAACAAAAACTCATAGGCACAGACAACCATAGAGTGGTTACCAAAGGGAAGGGGGTGAGGGGTAGTGAAGGGTAAAGGGGTCAAATACATAGTGACAGAAGATGATTTGACTTTGGTGGGGAGCACACAATGCAACATACAAATCGAGTATCATAGAAATGAACACTTGAAGCCTATATAATCTAATTACCCAATGTCCCCCAATGAATTTAATTTAAAGAAAGAAAACAGATGGTTGGAAACAAATGATGAATAAGCAAACATGGGGAATAAAGTTAGTGAAACAGGGAAAAGAAAGAATCAGGTGCATCTTTTGTTAATCGTGACTTTACCAAAATTGTATGATCACATAAAAGTAAACCCTCTAAAATCATTTTATATTGTTTCTGTTCATATCCCTTGGATCTAGCTTATTTCTGACACTTAGGCAGTACCCAATAAAATACTATTTGAATAGAACTATAGTTTCAGACCTCTAAAGGAGTACCCTCTGCAGAGGCCTGTGACAGGCGGTTTTTCAGTTCTGCTGGGCTTGTAAACAAGGAAGATACAGCAAAACAGAAGGAAGAACTTCCCCGCAATTTCACTGAGCAATTCAAGAGAAGGGGAGTGTTAGAAGTTAGCAAATCCCATTTCTTGGAATTATTTACTTCCAGAAAGAGAAGCAGAGAGAATAGGGTGACCTTGGTGAATGATTCTCTGTCGAGAAAGTTCAGAAAATCTTTCTTTGATTAGTTAAACCATCACTGAACTCTCGCCTAGGATTTCATCCATTCTCTCTCCCCACATTTGAGCCTTTGATACAGTAAGGAAACAAACTCCTTTGAACTTTCCCTGCAGCAATTTGAAGGAACAGACTCAATGGAAAATGGGCGTTTGCAAACCCAGGGTCTGTGAAAGGAGAAAGCTGAGAACAGAAATGGAAGTAGATCACTTGTGTCTAGACCTGGACCCACGGGCCCAGCTGCTCAGCTCAGAGCAGAGGCTGTGAGCAGCTACTTCTCTACCGTGCGACAGCCCCTCTGGGCAGCTGTCCTTGCTTTGCCCCAGCTGGCTGGGCAGCCTGCCAGCTCAGCTCTTACTTCTGCAGCTTCAGAACACATGCCCTGCCCAGCTCATCTGCTTGATGGACACATCTGTGTTCAGAAACTATTCTTATCAGCCTTACCAGGTTACACATCTGGAGGATAATATCGTTCAAAAGCAATTTTATTTGACTTTTCAATGGACAAGAGTGTTTTCCTAATGCATTCTTTATTACCTTTATCAGGATTCCTTACCAAAGATGTCACTTGACATTTTCATTTTCCGTAATAAAATACACACAGTTACATAAGAGAAGAGAAAAATAGTGTGCTTACATGTTACAGATTTCTGGAAGCAAGAGAATCTCAGAAAATATTTCTGTCAGAAGAGGACACTGATACCCAGTGAAATTAAGCATCATACAGGAGTGTTAAAGTCGCAAGCTCAGTGTTTTACTAAATTCCATAAAGCGTGAGGGAGGGCCCCCTAGAATGATAAACTGGCCGTGTAATGAGACACTGAGCTGCTGAATCATACAGCAGGAGAGAGTTAGCATCTCATTTAGCATCATGATTTTTATTTTTAACTGGGAGGGAGGGTATTAAAGTCTCATGAAAACCTTTTGAAATTCTGAACTGCATTTGCACAACAAGGGCAATTGGTTAAGTTTTCAGGATGCATGTAGAATATATGATCAGAGAACTTTACCATATCAGCAATACAGAGGCAGCTAATGTTTTCCGAGGATAAAAGAAGGGTAGATGGAAGAGAGGGAGGGAAGGGAGGAGAGAGAGAGATACTCTACAACTGAGGAAGAAGACAAACAGTCCCCTGGATTTCCTTCACCTCCTAGGAATCATGCATAGTCTTCATCCTCATCTTGCAGCAACTACTTAGAAAAGAGAAAACATTTCTTTTAAAAAATAAATCAAAACGGCAATTTTTTAATTAACAAAAAAATCTCTAGAAAGTTGCTTGAGAAGTGGCTTCTTTATTGAATGAGGTCATGTTTGGTATATAGCATGCTAGAAAAAATTGAAAGCATTGTATTAAAGAGCCTTAGACCCAGCTGCAATTTGTTATGCATTTGCCATGAGTTAGACCCTGGGCTAAAAACTGTACATTCCTTTAGAATGCAGCTTTCAACCCTTCCTTTCATATAGATTATCCCCATTCTGCAGACAAGGAGGTTGAGGCCTGGAAATGTGGATTAATGTGTCTAGGACTACAAAGCCACCTAGCACCAGCATCTGACTCCGAAGTCTACTTCCCTAGCCGTGAACCCACCTGCATTTATCAGAATGTTGGCATTTTGGCCAGAACAATAGCTTCTTATGCTGAACGGTCCTGTGTCTTCAAACACATTCAGTATCTCTGGCCCTCAAGCACAAAACAGCGGGAGCAGCTTCTATCACTCTAAAAACTAAAATGTCCTCACATGTTGACAAACTCCCTCTAGAGGTGGTATTTTCCCTATCCCCAACACACTGAAAATAACTGTTAAGAAAAATACTGAATTTCAGAAACTTAGGGTTTGAAAGAATTTTAAGCATTCCATTCATTTAGTGTTTGCAATTAACTTGTACAGAAAAGAATAGTAATGAAGAGACCAAGAAAGGGTCAGGTTTTGTTTTTTACTTGCTGACTTTCAGGTAATTCTCCCCCCCCCCCACAAAAGCATAGATTTAGCAACTACTGTATACTGGAAAATACGTTAGACATTTTCATCTCTACACGTAAATGAATGTGGGGTGTGTGTGTGTGTGTGTGTGTGTGTGTGTGTGTTAGAGAACTAGACGGAGAATGATTATTTTACTTATGTTATCCTTGAAGAAAATAAAGTTTATAAAACTTACCTTGCTATGCAGGAATTTTAGTTAGGCTTCTTTCCACCACACCGGAGCTACAGTGTGGATCTCCAATGAAACTGTCCTATTAGCAGTCGGAAATGGAATTTGGGGACATGGTAAAAAGAGATCCAACTGTAGCTATAACTGAGAAATTAGAAAGAAAAGAATGAACATGTGAAAATCAGCCACACTGAGCACACTGGAAATGTGCCCTACACAGTAAATACTGCGATGAATACCTATAAATAAATGATACGGGGAAGGAAATAGAGCAGGATCGGTAAAGAGAGAGAGGAGATCGCTGGAATGGTGCCACTTCACACAAAGAAGAGATTGTATCAGCGGATGTCGAAGAAGTGGGGAGTAAAATAGCACTGCTGGATTAGTCAGGGTGCAAGTGATTGAGGATTGGGGAAAAAGTTTTAGAGTTGAATAAGGCTTCTTGGAACTGAAAGTCAACAAAATGACACCTCCAGGGTGTGACAGATTTTTTTTTCATCCAGCTTTAAAAGTTCCTTGAGAAGGAAACTGTTTATTTACAAAAAGAAAAGAAAACTTTGAAGTGATTTGAACATAAAAACAAAGTGCTAAGAAGTCAATCCAGAAAAAAAAGTGGCTTACGATGATTTGCAGTATTTGAAAACAAACTTCTGGGGAATTTACCAGTGTGTGAAAGAGTTATGAAAATAGATACATTTTGGCTCCGAGCCTCTCAAGTGTGTGCTAGGGCTGTAAGCATCTTCTCTGAGATAATTTCCCAGAGAGAATTTTATCATCGTCTTGAGACACCTCTTCTCCTGGGGACAGGAAGCTGTATTTGCAGCCGTGGGATTTAGTTGCATGGCAGGAAGACTTTCCTTAATAGGAAAAGGTCTGTTGTTTTGGCAAGACCAAGGCAGCTCTCTGACGGGAAAGGCTCACTGCTGCTGGTGAGCTCAGCTCTGTGTCAGATACTTTGTTCTTCAGTCAGCCTCCTGTGCTAGATAGCAAAGGATGTGGCTGGGTCGGAGGCGGGGACTGTGTATCTGTGTGTATATGTGCGTGTGTGTGTGTTCTCATTTCCGCTTCCCCTTTCAAGCTGGCAATAGCAGTGTAATGCGGACAGAGAGAAAGGTGCAATATGCAATATGATACTTTCTCACTGCCCTCACTGCCATCCCCCTACCTGGGAAAGGGTTGGTCCAGCCTTGGTAACTGCTTTGCCTCAAACTCAGCTCCCTACCAGCAGACAGGTAAGAGAGTGCAACTTCCACTTCAATTTTAAGACTATACTGACTTAGGGGGATGCTGGGAGACCAGAGGAAACAGGTCAGAGAAAAATCAGGCTGTGAAGAAAAGGAAAAAGTCAAGAGAAAAATCTCACACACCCCTGACTTCGATCTTAAAAAATTCATCCTTGCCCCTCTCAGAAGAAAGGGGTCCCTTTAGTTGCTTTGTTCCTTCTTGCCACCAGACAGGCACTCTTTCTGGGGTCACAAAACATGGGTTCCTTTGATGGCCTAAATTATCAGTTAGGAATTTTCTACCTTTCTCACCTGAGAAGTTTTTCTCTGTCTCACTGTACTCACTTTTCCTGTAAATTCAATGTAACTCTAACTTTGAAAGATTCTTCGGGAGAAAAGTTTCTCAGCTACGTTGCAGGTCCCATCTAGTGCCTGTAACTGATGAGGGAGCCTAAATCAATTTTGCCTTTTGTGGGTGTGAACTTTCTTCAGAAGCCGTGGAACAAAGAGAGATTGTGGGTACATGTGAAGCTACACAATGGGACAATATCAGGCCACATTAACTGGAAGGCTCAAGACAGATAACTGCCTGTCAGGGTGGTTTTCAGCTGTGCATCTCAGGGACGGAGAGATGAAGAGAAAAGTGCGTTGACTACCTAATGATCTACATAATCCGGGTGGGATGGATTCTGTGCTTCTCCAACATCCTTATCTCAGCTGTAGCCAGGCTGAGCATGTCACCACCTCTGTGAGTTTTGGGGAGGGTAGAGGAATGGAAAGATCTACTATACTGGGGTTTTCCCATGTCCCTACTCTGCTACTGAGCTTACCAGTGGGTAGAGGAGAAGAGGTGGGTCCCCAATGCAGAACAAGGACAAGATAAAAGAGTCCCACATTAGTGGTTTGACAAGACCATGAGGACTTGGAAGCAATGCCCAGGGAACTAATAGTGACTCCATCTGCCACAAACGGCCTTGAGGAGAGAGGCTCAGGGACTTTCTAGACAGTACACGGCAGAGCCGAGAACGGGAGGCTGGAGGTTGGAAGATTTCAACTTGCGTGTTCAAGCTTCAGACTCAACAGTTGTTGGGTTTGAGTGAGTAGAGATAAAGATCTGGTGTGATTTTCCTGTAATGTGAAGCATTATTAGGAAGAGAGTAAGCCGGGTCCATTATCTATTTCCACATATTATCAGAGATAATCAGGTGAAGATATAACAAAGGGGCAGGAAGAGATCTAACAAAGTATTTCTTATTCTCCGGCACCCCGGGGAGTTTACAAATTCTTTACAACCACACTAAGAACATTTTCTCAGAACTCTGCTGGTTCTCTGAAAGTTAAGTGGAATCCAGTGATGATGCATTATGTAATGGCCATAGAGAACCAACATAGCCATTTTTAACTCAAGGTTCAGGATTAGCATTCTAACAGAGAACAGAAAGTTTGGTCCCAGCTCGGATCATGATTCACAAGGTCCACTCTGAGCTGCAGCAAGGGGAAAAGATCAGACATTTACTTCCATTTGACGACTGACAACTTCTGTTTCTCACCTAAAGGATGAGAACAAAGTAGGCATCCCAGTACCCCATGTACTCTGTACCCTGCGCAAGCTGAGGCCTAATGCAAAAAGGCTTAAACACAGAGTCTGAGGACGAGATTCAGATATTGTGAAAGAAAAAGAGGGAAGAATAAAAATTAGTACATGAGGGAAAGTGCTTCATTACCAAGAAAATAGAAATGAAGAATTCAAGATATGAATTCATGGAACTAAATGATTATGAAATCTGCTCATTCTCCCACATATTAGGCTAAGGTATCTGTAAACTAGTCCAGATGAACTGATGTTTCCTCCTTTAAGTATTTGTGTTTGTTTATTAAATTTATTGGAGTGACATTGGCTAATAAGATTATATAGGTTTCAAGTGTTCATTTCTGACACATGATCTGTATATTGCATTGTGTGCTCACCACCCAAACTCAAATCCCTTTATTCTGTATGGCTCCCCACCCCACCCCCTTCACTCTGGTAGCCATCACACTATTGTCTGTGTCTGTGAGTTTTTGTTTGTTTGTTTTCCTTATTTGTTCATTTGTTACTTTCAGTTTTTTATTTCACACATGAGTGGAATCCTATAGTTCTTAACTTTTGGTGTCTCATTTATTTCACTTACCATAATATTCTCAAGGTCCATCCATGTTGTCACAAATGGCATCATTTCCTCTTTTCTTATAGCTGAGTAACATTCCACTGTGTATATGTACCGCTTCTTCTTTATTCAATCATGTATTGAAGGACACTTCAGTTGTTTCCGTGTCTTGGTCCTTGTGAATAATGCTGTAGTGAATGTAGGGGTGCATATATCTTTGCAGATAAATGTTTTCAAATTTTGAGGATAGATATCAGAGGGGAGGTTGCCGAGTCACATGGTAACTCTATTCATAATTTTTTGGTAGCCTCCCTCCTCTAGTTTTCCATAGAGACTGCCAGTTTACATTCCCACCAGCAGTGAATGCAGGTTCCTTTCTCTCCATAGCCTCTCCAACACTCAGTAGCTTATTTCTGATGCCTTTAGAGCCTACCCAGATGAATAAAATATAGTGTCTCCCAACACTCAGAGCACAGGATCACTTTTTTGCAAATGCACTTTAATATTTTCTGTAGCAATTTACAAGCCTTTCTTAAAACTCATTTACATTCTGGAAGTAGAAGTAAGAAAGAAAAGAAGGAGAGAAAAAGAGGTCTTAGACAGTCTTCTCTTAGTCTTTATTCAGCTAAACTTATTTTAGGAGGGAGGAGATGAAAAGGGAGGGAAAAAGTTATATTGGTGAATTGGCATTTTTCTTGGTATTATTTATCAAATAACATCTTCCTTTTTCCCTGAAATGGATTGAACTGCTGCCTTAGACTATAGAAGTCTCAGAATGCTCAAATGCTATTCTCAGGGTGATTTTTGTTCTGATGATTTGACAAACTGCAGTGGTGTAGATGTGATGCAGTGATGTAGAATGGGGGTGGGGGTCACTCTGGCTTGAGGTGGAGTTGGCCCCATCACAAACAAAGAAATGTTGGCTGTCCTGGGACTTCCTACAGCCCTTTGCAATGGTGGTGATGTGTGTTTTGGTTGTAAATACAGATAAGATGTAGAAGGTCCTATGAGCCCCAACATGGAAACTTTGTTTCCTTTCTCTCTCCTCCCACGCTTGTTTTTACTCTCAGTCCCAACTCACAGACTCTGCTTGGGGTGTAGGAACAAAACAGACAGTCGAGAAGAGAGATCTGTCTGATACATGCCCCTAAGCAGGGGCCCAGAGTGTTAAACAAAAACCTGGGGCAGAGTCTTGGAAACCAAGAGTGGCCGGAGGAAGGCTATCTGACATAGAGGAAGAAAGCATATACTGGGGACTCAGAACTTGTGTGAGTTCCATTAATGACCATTAATGTTCTACATGACTTCAGATAAGCCTCTCTTTTAATATCTCTACCTCTATCTCTATCTCTTTCTCATGCTCTTTTAGTTTCCTCCGCTGCAAAATGAGTGATGAGAATTCGATGATCTCTCAGATCCCTTTGGACATTAGTAAGAATAAAGGACCCAGTCCTTTATTCACTGCACACTTCTCATCTGTGCTTAACAGCAGCACCCACTTCTTACCATCTGGATTTCACACACACCACTGTCCACGGCTGCCCACGCTTTCCTTCTTTCCTTATGCCTGAAAATGTTCCAGCTTAGTAAGAGTGGTTTAGACTGAGCGAAGATTACCACTAGTAATAGCTATCATTTATCAAGCATTTCCTTTATACATCAGGGACTTAATATACAGGGTTGGGCAAAAGTGGGCTTACAGCTGTGAGTGTGTGAAACACAGTGTTCTTTTATTATTATTTATTAATTCTCATATTATTTTTCATAAGAACAACCATAGACTTACTTTTGCCCCCATTCTGTATATTATACAATTTTAAGCCCCAATAACTTAACAAGTTTGATATGATATCTGATTTACATATGAAGAAACCTAGGTTTAGAGGCAATAAGTAATTTTACTAAGGACGCATGCAGTAAGGAGACGGAACTGTGATTCCAAACAAAACTGATTCTGATTGCACAGCCCAGGCTTTCTCCAGATTTTCTTCCTGAGGGCTGACCATCCTTCCTGAGCCTCTTAGGAACATTCTCATGGTGAGGTAACTAAGTGGAGCTGATCTTTGGCAGGTACAAATTGGTAGATCCATATTTGTTGTTAAATATTAAAATATGTCCACACCAAATTGTGATAAATACCCATTGTTCCAAGCTCTCCGAGTGCCCATGACCAACCCTGCTTCCCACAAGGTTCCCAAGACTGGCACCGAACACTCAGTGCCACACCAGACATGCACTGGTAGAACTCAGCCACAGTGCTGTGGCTGGTGCCAACCCTGATGGGTCGGTGCCAACCCTGATGGGTCGGTGCCATCCTATCACCATTGTTAAATGTTCTGAATGTCACAATAATCTACAAGTAAAGTAAATTTCCAAACAGACTTTCCCTCTCAACTAGACCTTAGTTGGGTCCTTGCTGCTAATCTATTCTGTAAGGCTGAGGAAGGCAGCACTGCTTCGGAATCATCTGGTCAGAGTCAAGAGGTACTCCTAGCGTACAGGATCTCTATGCCAGTAACCAAACAAGGCAATTCCTCTCTCACCAAGATTGTCACAGGTCAGGTTGGTCTGACTTGTGGTGCAGTGTTTCCACTAATAATAGAATAAAAAATAAACTAAGATAACCATTTAGATGCCAGTAGTAAATATAATTTAGGATAAATGAAAGGAGAAACTATTTTAGTAAAATCTCCATTTCATATTATGTAAACTCCCCATTTTCCCCAGTAGAAAAGAAGCAGCATAAACCAAAAGTCAGACCAACCTGAGTTTAAATCTCAGCACTATAAGATCCTAAATATATGAGGACCTTGGACAAGTCTCATATCTCTTTGAACTTCAAATAATAATAATTAGCTCAAGTGTGATTGTCAGGATCAAGGGAGGTAGTTTGTGGAAAGGTTTTATGAATAAATATGATACTCAATACATCTTATGATGTATTATGAGTTATTATGAATACCTATTGCTTTGATTTACCCATGTTAATATGTAAAGAAGCTCTAACTATATCCCTTAGAAAACAGAGACTGGAAGTACGTGCTGTTCTCAATGAAGTAACAATAACATACGCATAAAGGTTTTCTTTGCTAGTTACTGCTTCTGGTGATGATTTTTGTTCAAGACTTTTCATTTCAAAGCTTTTAAACCATGCCCTAATATTAAACCACTAGAGGTAATTTCTCTTGCCTCATGTCAACCCTGTCTGCTGCAATTTCTGCTTTTAACTGTAACATCCTCAGAACAGAGAATTCTCTCCTACTCTCCTTGGTTGGAGTCCATTTCCAGAGCACTTAACAGATTGTGGAGAAATATTTACAGAGTGAGTCTTTTGAGAAATGTAGAGAAAAGGAAAGGGCTGGTAATGATAGCAGAGGGAAAAAATAAGACTTTGGGGTGATTCAGGCAATTAGCTGTAGATCCATTGTAGAGTTTTTTTGTTGTTGTTTTGTGAGGGGGGTTGGTTAATGGGAATGTTGTAGAAAAGATATCAGCAAGCTTCAATTTTCCATCTTCATAGGAGATAGATTAAATATAATATTATAATATAAACATTGAGAAAGATGGTACTCATATTTCAGAAAGAACTTTTGACTGAGGAATGAAAACTTAGAATGGAATTCTAGGAAATTTTTTAACATAGGAAAATTTGATAGTTTAAGCTTATAAATTCAGTCAAATATTGTGACCTCCATATTATATCAGCAAAAGATTGGCATGACTATACCCCAACCCTTTTTCCCCTTCACTACAAGGCATACAAAATATGTATATTAGGAGTTGAGACAACTTTTCCATAGGGAAAGTCAGTAGCACCTGTCTTGTGACATATAAGGATAATTTTTCAGCACCAGTGTGATTCTAGCTCTGTAGGTACAGTATTTACTGAGCACTGTTGTGTTGCAAGGTATGCCCTAAAATAAGATTCAGGGCACAAGCTACAAGAAGTGGTGGATAATGAAGAGAAAGGCAAACACTTATCTCCTGTTGAATATACTATAACATGTGTGCTAGTTGTTAGAGGTAAGTAATAGAAAGCAGATGACTTATGTAGGCCTTCAAAGGGTAAATAGAATTTCTTTGGATAGAGAAGAAGGTGGATGAATCTGTATAAACTAAATCAAAATGAAAAAAGAAAAATTCAAGTACTGGAGGTCAGTGAGCAACACCTAACTGAATCATATACGTTTGGGTTACTTCTCAGCCTCACTCATCCAGGCTCCCTACTTTCCTGGGTCAGTGGAAGTTTGAAGTCCAGAAACCCAATAAGTCAGTGTTAACTTGAAAGGGAATTTGCAAAATAGGAAGTAACTTCAGAGGCTACTGAACCATTTTCTAATCCTTATGGAAAAAAACTATACAAATGTATTTTTACAGATATTATCCCTACAAGTATTTCAAAGTCAACTAGAATAAATTCATAAGCATTTAAACATTGGTATTAGCAGCAAACTTATACACTGAGTCCCATCAATTCATTTTTATTTTTTTAAGGTTTAATTTCTTTATTTTTAGAGAGAGAGAGGGAGGGAGAAAAAAAGGGAGGTAAACATCAATGTGTGAGAGAAACATCTACTGGTTGCCTCTTGCACACCCCCAACTAGGGACTTAGCTTACAACCCAGGCATGTGCACTGACCAGGAACTGAACCAGCAACGTTTGGTTTGTAGGCTGATGCTCAATCCACTGAACCATACCAACCAGGGCCATCAATTCACATTTAAGAGAATAAAACTGATGCCCAAATAGAAAATCTAGAATAACTCAGTGATCCCATCTGGAGCCACATTTGTTGTGAGGGCAGTGCACCAACCACAAGAAATGACATTTCATGGGCAAGCTAAATTAGTATTCAAGAGTAAGTCTCCTGGCTTCAAGTTCAAGATAGCAGAGCAGGAAGATCCTGAGCTTACTTCCTCTTATTGACACCAAAACTACAACTACATATAGAGCAGCTATCTCTGAGAACAACCTGAAGACTAGCAGAACAGATTGTCTACAACTACAGATATAAATAAAAAGCCACATTGAGATGGGTAGGAAGGGTAAAGACTAAGTCTTGTGAGGACCCACCCAATTCTCCCACTCCCAGTATGGTGACTGACAAGTGAGAGGAACATCATTACTGCAGAGGTCCTCCCCAAAGAGTGAGAGGTTTGAACCCTAGCCTAGGGGACCTGCACTAGGAAGAGGAACCCCATAACATCTAGCTTTGAAAACTGGTGGGGCTTACATCTGGGAAAGCCAAAGGGCTATAGGAAACCCAGGTTGTGTTCTTTCTGAGTCCCAGCACAGAGGCAGCAGTTTGAAAAGCAATTAGGTCACCCATGAAGATGATTCTTTGACTAATTTTAGAGTGTGTGCTGGAGGGACAAGGACCTGTTGGAACTTTCTCCTGAGTCAGAAGTGCTGGTGGGCACCATTTTTCTTCCCTCTTCCTCTACTCTCCTTCTGTCTAGTTAATCTGATGTTGGCAGGAGCCATTTCTGACACTCTCCATTAACCTTGCTAACATTATGCAGCCCACTCTGGCATTTCCCTGAGGTCTCATCCAGGCTGTTACCTTTCCAAAGCAGCTTTTGCCCTGCCACACCCTGTGGGTAGCCTCAGCCAGCACCAGTACTCAACAGTGTGTCTGCAATAGCATGGCTGAGCCTCACAGCCAGCCCCACTGAAGGCCTGCCCTGAACACCAGCATGCCTGCAACAGTTGTAGCCAGGCCTCACTGCCAGCTACATCAGTGACCAGCTTCTCCTGCCAGTGTGCCCATAGAAGCTGAAGCCCAACCACAACAGTAGGCAATGCTAGTCCACCCAGGGAACACCTCTGGAGTACCCAACTCTGATGACAAAGGGGATTCCACCATTGGGCCCCACAGGATACCTTCTACATAAGGCCACTTTTTCAAGACCAAGAAGCATAGCTGACCTACCTAATACATAAAACAAATAGGCAAAATGAGAAGAGAAAAAAACTATGTTTAAAAAAAAAAGACAAAATTCCAGAAAAAGAATAAGAACTAAATGATACTGAGGTAAACTGTCTACTACATAAAGAGTTCAAAGTAATAGATGTAAAGATACTGATCAGCACTGGCCAGAATGGCTCCATTGGTTGGAGTGTCATCCTGCAACTGAAAGATTACAGGTTTGATTTCCAGTCAGGACACATACACAGGTTGAGCGTTCCATCCCTGGTCCAACCACAGGCGTGGTCATGGATGTGTACAATCCCTGGTCTGGGCACACACAATCCCCAGCCTGGGCATGTACAAGAGGCAACCAACTGGTGCTTCTCTCTCTCACTGATGTTTCTCACTCTCACTTCCTCTCTCTCTAAAGGCAAGGGAAAAAATGTCCTCAAGTAAAGATTAACTTTTTAAAAAATTCTCATCAGATTCTGCATACAAGTGGAAAAACTCAATGGAAACTTCGGTAAAAAGATAAAAATTATTTTAAAAGGACGTATCAGAAGTGAAGAATGTAACAAGTGGAATGAAAAATATACTGGAGGAAAACAACAGCAGATCAGATGATACAGAAGAATAGATCAGCAATTAGGAAGAGAGGATTGTGGAAATCACCCAACTGAAAGATCAAAAAGAAAAAAAATGAAAGAAAGAAGATAGCATAAGGGACCTCTGGAACAACATCAAGCATACCAACATTCAAATCATAGAGTTCCTAACCCTGACCAGTGTGGTCCAGTTGTTCGGGCATTATCTCACAAAGTGAAAGGGCACATGCTCAATTCCTGGTCAGGGCACATGCCTGGGTTGCAGGTTCAGTCCCCAATTTGGGTGTGTTTGAGAAGAAACTGATCAATGTTTCTCTCTCACACGATGTTTTTCTGCCTTTCTTTCTCCCTCCCTTTCCCTCTCTCTAAAAATAAACAAATAAAATCTTTAAAAAAAAAAAAAGCACAGGGGTCCTAGAAGAACAAGAGAAAGAGAAAGGGACAAAAACCTCTTTGAAGAAACAATGGCTAAAAACTTCCCTAACCTGGTTGGGAAACAGACATCCAAGTCCATAAAGCACATAGAGTTCCAAACAAGATGAACCCAAAGAGAACCACACCAAGAAACACTGTAATTAAATTGTTAAAAGTTAAAGAAAAAGAGAGAATCTTAAAAGCAGCAAGAGAAAAACAACTAGTAATATACAAGGGAATGCCCACAAGACTATCAGTTGACTTTTCAACAGAAGCTTCACAAGCCAGAAGAAGGTGGCATGACATATTCAATGATCAACCACCAACAATACTTTACCCTGCAAGGTTATCATTCAGAATTAAAAGAGAGATCAAGATTTTGCTGGACAAGCAAAAGCTAAAGGACTTTATCATCATTAAACCAGCATTACAAGAAATGTTAAAGGGAATTCTTTAAGTGGAAAAGAAAAGGCCACTATAAAAGAGAAAATATATGGAAAAAGGTAACCTCTCTAGTAAAGGCAAACCTTTACTAGTAGAAGGTACAAGGCCAACCACTTATAAATCTAGTATGAAAACAATTAAAATTACAATAAGTACATACCTGTCAATAATTAAATGTAAATGGACTAAGCGCTCCATTCAGAAGCCATAGGGTGACTGAGTGGATACAAAAACAAGACCCTTGTGTATGCTGCCGATACAACACTCACATTGTAACAGGAGGCACACAGAGACTGAAAGGAAAGGCATAGAAAAAGATATTTCATGAAAATGGAAATGAAAAAAAAGCCAGAATAATAATACTTTTATCAGATAAAATAACTTTAAAACAAAGGCTATAGCAAAAAACAAAGAAGGACCCAGCAATTTCATTTCTAAGTGCTTATCTGAAGAAAAATGAAACACTAATTTGAAAAGATATATGCACCCCTGCGTTCGCTGCAGCATTATTTACAATATTGATACAATACAATTGTATCAATTGATATGGAATCAGCTAGGGGCTCATCAATAGATGGACATATAAGGAAGAATTGGATGTGTGTGTGTGTGCAAGAATATTACCCAGCCATGAAAAGGAATGAAATCTTGCCATTGCAACAACATGGATAGACCTAGAAGATATTATGTTATGTGAAATGTCATTACACTGATATGTGGAATCTAAAAAACTGAACAAACAAATCTAAAATGAACAAACAAAACAAACAGAATAACAGATACAGAAAAAATGATAGTTGCCAGTGGGGTAGGGGTTGGACAAAAAGGTAAAGGGGGCTAAGAGGTAAAAATGTATGGTTATAACACAAATAAGCCATGGGGATGTAAAGCACAGCAGGAAGAATACCATCAACATCACAGTAACTTGTTGATAGTGACAGACGGATACTGGACTTTTTGTGGTGATCGCTTTTAAGATATATAAATGTCAAATTACTGTGTTATACACCTGGAACTAATATAATACTGTATGTCAACTATACTTTAACTGAAAGGAGCTTTTGAAAAAAAGAAAGAAAGGAAAAGAGAATCTAACTGATGTTCCAGAAGTCAATTAATTGGACTCAAAGGTTGGAAGGATGCCCAACTTTCCTGATTCCCAGTCAGTGCTCTTTTCACTGCACCAAATCCCACTGTGCATATAGATGTATGTTTTGTATGGCTTGTTTGGAGAAAATATCTCCATGCCCTTTTCTCTATGACAAGGGGCCCCAAGGCCTTCAAAGGTGCCATCTGGACAGCTGTGTGCACCCCCCATCCTTCAATTCTTTCTAACACTCTCACTGCTGATGTGCTTGCCTGATAATCATTTGCCATTTCCTCTAGATTTCCACAAAGAATACCCACTTTCTTATCTCCCAGTAGCACAGCTTCCTCCTGTTACCATTAACTAGTCAATTCTATTTCTCCATGCCTCATAATATCACATACTTATAATACCCCATGAATAGATCTCTACAACCCAAGTGTGGCAGAAATTGAGGAAAATTAGCTTATTCAATTCCCTGGTCCCATGTCCAGTTTGCCATAGTTGAAAAGCTTAGCCTAGATATCTCTTGCATCTTTTATTTCAGACTTGAGACCATTGTTACTTTTTCAAGAAAAGGAATTATTCAATTTTCACCCAAATTGCTTAGAGAATGACTGCTATTCTCAATAGGTAGTAGAGTCCTTAACTTGTCCAGCCTTCTTGTTGTCATAACTATAATAATAATTTATTTGTAAGGTTTTCTTTAGAACTCTTAAGCATTGAGGATTTCTTTCCATAGGAATTTTGCTTTAAGTATTTACATTAAGTTAAACTTTTTGTCATAGGGCAGAACAACAAATAGAAATAGTTAAGAAAAAATACAACCCCTGCTTACAATTATAGGAACTCCAAGATTACAAACAAGTCATAAAATAACCCTCAAATTCATCTTTCTCCAACTTCTAGCCCAAAACATTTTTGCATGCTTAGCAAACACATAATTATAAGCTTATTGTCACAGTTTTGAAGCCAATCTCCCTACATGTGTCTATGATGACTGTAAAACACTGACCTCCTTTGGGGAATAGTCACCTACTAATTATTCATTCATTTAGAGAATAAGCATTTATTAAGCAACTGTGACAAGTTCTGTATTAGACATTAGGGACACAACACTGAACAACCCAGACAAAAATCTCTGTCTTCATGGAGCTTATATTCTAATCAGAAGAGGCAACAATAAACTAGGTTAATAAATAAAATATAAAGTATTTTAGCGGTAACAATGAAGAAGAAAATTAAGCAGGAAATAAACTCAGTGAATAGTGACTATTGTAGGCTGTAGAAGTCAGGCCGGGCTTCATGGAGAATATTGGTACAAGCTGAGTTTTGCAGGTTAAGTGTGCCAAAGGTTGAGGGACATGAGGGGAAATAAGTGAAGAACATGAAAACAACCTAGGATTATTTTTAAAAAAAAGTAAAAAGGGGGAAGAGGAAAAGTTAGCATATATGAGTGTGATATAGTTTCAAATGTGTGGGAAGAATATAGAATAGATTCATATCACAGAGTATGTTGAAACTCAAGTAGAGGCTTTCCGTATACCGTCTCAATAAGTGAAACCCTGGCACTGTGCTAAACTAGAGTGTCCTTATTGAGAAAATGAAACTAGAAAGTGATGCAGACACCAGCCCACAGTGTCTGCGTCATTATGGATGAAATGAGACATTCACACGAACTACTGAGTCCGGTGGAGGAAAAGGGACAGCATGGCTTTTCTCTCAAGTGGTGCAAAAGCCACAGCCTCTGCCATGACAGGCCTTTATTGGGTTTCTCGGCACATTACATGATGGTCCTCATTTACTATGCACAGGTTTGCTTTAGGTGGTTACCTTTTACAGAAAACAAAGGAGCCAATGCCGCTAATCACATCACAGAAGAGGGATATTTGCAAATGAAAAGGCAAAAGTAGTTGAACTGGTTACACTCATCCTTGGAAGGTTTAGCATGGATTTTAGGAAGTTACTTTGCAGTAAATGTCCTCGATTCAGGGTGAGGAAGTTTTTTTTAGCAAGAGCAAGACTCAAAGCGGCTTAGGTTCCCCTCAGGAGAACCTATTCATGGGTGTGGGTCCTGTGCATCTCCGAGTGGGAGCTGGGCCCATGCCATGCAGAATGGTCTCCTACAGAAAGAGGGATTGAATTTTCCAACCTGTACCACTAGCAAGTGGCAGAATCAAAAGTGGGAGTCAAACATTCCTCCTTCCCTCTCTTTCTTTCTTTCTTTCTTTCTTTCTTTCTTTCTTTCTTTCTTTCTTTCTTTCTTTTTCTTTCTTTCCTTTTTTCTCTCATTCTCTTCCTGCCCTGCTGTCTTTCTGCCCTCCTTTTAAACTCTCCTAATCACCAAAAACATTATTCTTATGAAAAGAAGACTTCACAAGATTTAGGTGAAAGTCCATTTGCTCTGGGAATTAAAGACAATAGGCAAGTCAGTGTCTGACATTTTCTTTTCCAGGCTCACTGACACCAACCTATCAAATATTTTGGAGGTGCAGAACTAATAAGATAAATAAATTTAGATCAAGGCTTTTTTAAAAATTACTTTATTGTTGTTCAATTACATTTGTCTGTATTTTCTCCCCCCCTCCCCCCCAGCAAAACCCACCTCCCTCCCTTGCTTCCACCCTCCCCCTTGGTTTTGTCTGTGTGTCCTTTATAGTAGTTCCTAAAAACCCTTCTCCCCACTGTCCCTGCCCCCCCCAAGTGCCCATCAGCAAATGAGTGGATCAAAAAACTGTGGTACATTTACACAATGGAATTCTACACAGCAGAGAGAAAGAAGGAGATTCTACCCTTTATAACAGCATGGATGGAACTGATCAAGGCTTTTTAGATTCTTTTCCTAAAATCTTTCTAGTTACAATGTTATCCTCTTTTTATCACCTCACAACAACTCTGACCAAAGGACAAATTATCTTTGCTACCCCTTTTTTGTGGCTTCCCTATGTCACAAGCTTAATTCAACCATTTAGTTTCCCCTAAAAGGTACAGGCAGTGGACAAAAGGCCAGGCACCCAGAGTTAACAAAGTTTCATCCCACCAACTCTTGTTGCTTCTTGGAAAAAATTATTCTTAGGTTAGACCCAAAGTAAAAGAATTTAGATCAGACCACAGTAATCAAGTATTATTTTTTGCTGGATAAGTTTCTCTGTAGCAAGCAGAGGCATTCAAACAATTTTATTGTCCTAGGAATGTGCTTTATGTTCAATTTGTTCTCTTCAAAAATAGCTATTTTAGTGCCTAAATTGTTGAATGCCCCACAAATGATTTTGTGTTTAAATGTTTGAAGAACAGAAGTCTCTGGAAACTGGCACTCTCCTTATTTTTCTTTCCCTTTACTCTAACAGTTAAAAGTGCAGCTGAGATGATGAGGCTGGTGTGGCAGCTCCAGGGAACAGAGGGACAAGGCAGCAGAGAGCCATGGTCCCACCTCCACTGACTCACTGCTATGAGTGCAGCAAGTGAGGAAGAGGCGGGAGAACAGAGCATAAACCAATAAATGTTTACTCACTTTGAGTCTTTTAAAGCTCTATTTGGACAATTCAATGATTCCTCTCCTCTTTCTTCCTCTTTGAATAAATAGCTAGTGCCATCAGGATGAACCTCTTGGAAGAATACAAAGGTGTTGATTAGGCAGTGCTGAAAGAAATACAAATACATGAATGAGCCAGGGAATGAACTCATAGCTATGGAAAAACCCACAGTCACAACGTAGAAAATGGTGATCCTTAAAGTGGTGGCTGCAATTGCTTAAGGGAAGGTCTCCTTGTTTTTAACGTGAGGTTCCCTCACCACAAAAGACATCCTATGTGGACCCCTAATATATAAAAGAGGAAATGAAACAGAGCAAACTCAGAATGACCGTAGTTAAAATGAATTCCTGGTTGTGGACCTTAGAAAAGTTGTTCAGCCTTTGAGATCTGAAACTTCTTCATATGCCTTTATGAAAATCAAACAGAGTTTATCAATTGCAAATTCATAGAAATTTCTGTGTCAATGGAAGATTCTGAGACAAAATCCTTAAGGATTAAAGAAAAATGTTTTCTAATACACAACTTCCATAATCATGAAAAGTAGCTCCTCTTTAAGTAGGAAGAGCACTTCCAATTGAGCGCCTTAAACCATGTGATGTTTGAAGTTTCCAGACTTACTGATTTGAAAGCCTTGCCCTGGTGTTTGGATTCTTCAGAGCATTCTTTTTTCTTTAAGATTGAGGAAGAGCTAAACACGTCTTTCCTCCTCTCCACCTCGCTTCTCCCCCTCCCCACCCCCACCCACCTGCCTCCAAAAATGGGCACAGGAGTCATGCTCCTCTGTGCAGATCCGGGAAGACGGGGAGTCTGGGGCACCCTGGGAGAGTCCGAGTAGAGGATGAGGAAGTACCACTGTGTGTCAATTCTCAGGGCAGCACCACTATCCCAGGAGACCTTGAAGTCTGAACCAGGGCCATGGAGGGCTCTGTACTGAGCCCCACGTCCTGGGAGAAGCGCCGGGCCTGGATCCGTCAGAGCCGTCAGTGGCAGACCCAGGTCCTGGAAGAGGAGGCTGCAGCTGCCCTGCAGGATGTCCCGGATCCTGAGCCGACCAGCCTGGATGACGTTTTCCAGGAAGGTAAGAGACAGTTGGACACCAAACACACTTCCATGTGGTCTTCCATAGGGGAATGGGGCAGCAGGCACAGGCCCGTTGTCCAGGCTAGGCCCTCAGGGAGGCTCATTTTGACTGGTTTAAATGAGTTTAAGGGAAGAAGGATAAAGTAATATAAAATATGAATTATGTGAGAAAAAGACAGGCATAAGATTGGGAAACAGAAAGAGGCATATTTTTGTGTCATCCTGAGAAGCTGTCTGTAGGGCAAGGGGTCAGAGTGCTCTGTGAATGCTTTGGGATGTTTCAATTGTGTCTGTGTGACGAGATCACAACCCAAATGCCTGGACTCTGGCAGCAGCTCTGTCACTGACAAGCTGTGTATCTTTTGGCAAGTCACTCACCTCTAAGACATATTTGTCTCATTTAGATTGTGTAGTAGTAGTACTGTTTCTATGTGCCTCTCAGAACTTCTTTGAGGTTCAAATGAGACTCCAGCCATGGGCAGAGGGTGGGAGGGGAGGAATCTTTTATAAATAAACCCATTTTTGATTATTTAATAGTAAACAAAAATCATAAATGCAATACTGTGCTTTTCTAGTTTTACTTTGGGTTTGTTCCTTTTTTTTTTTTAAGGGAAAGAATCCATTCCTTTTCCTGAACTGTGGGGGAAAGACAGCAGTGGGCTTAACATGGGAGGTATTTCCCAGGTGCCTCAGAAGAAAGGGACAGAGGGAAAAGAGAGAAGAAATATCCACTATTTGTATACATGGGTATACTCCTCTTGTATCTTAAAGAAAAGTTTTACACAGGGAGGGAAGGATTCGTGACAAGACTTACATAAGGATAAACTTGAAAATGGGGTGACTTGCAGGGAAGGAGTCTGCCTTCCTTCAGCTCCCACTCTGATCTGATGTCTGACTTCTAGGGAATCCCATCACCAAGATTGAAGACTGGCTGCAGGACTGTGGGTAAGTGCTGGAGGGGCAGTGGGACTGAATGTGCGGATGGTTGGATATGCTAACAGGCACTGACTAATGGGAACCCACAAACAAGGAAATGGGTTTGAATTGGGCCTAAGGATTAGAAGTGGAGTTGAAATGGGGAGGGGAATGAGGGGAGGAGAGGGATGAGTGTGGGCATGGCGGCTGTGAATCAGGTGCAACTCTGGGAAGAGACTAATTTAATGTGGAGGCCTGGAAATACAGGCAGGATCTAGTCTGAAGCCAAGAATGACGGAAATCTGCGGCTTTGGGGAATGGCTGGGCTGAGATCCAGATCCCTATTCTACCGCCTTTTCCTTCAGGCGAGAGCCTAACACTGTGTCACGAAAGAGGTTGGAAACCTAATTGTTCTTCTGATCAGAGTAATTCATCACTGTGTTGTTTACTTCTACTGCAGAACCCAGGACAAGGGGCTAAGGGTTCACTCCGATCATTCCAAGTAGTGAAGAATTTCAGTAGGTACTTCAAGGCAAAATGTAGTGTCTTTCCTCAGAAGCATTTAAAATATGAGACCATACATCCCACAGCCTGTACCATTTTAAAGTCAGTCTACCCAGACACAGAGGGAACACTCCTGTGACCTATTTAAGCCTGATTGTTTGTGTGATAATGAATTCTCAGAAGTTATAACTCCTGTCTGCTCTTTATTTCCCCTCCAGGAATGGTTCAGTCTTTATATAGCCTTTAATGTAAACTCATCTATTAACATGTACATAAACCCACCCTTGCTTATTTGGTAGGAAATAAATAGCACTAAA